>PVKA01038208.1:0-20416 GCA_004027165.1 Ctenomys sociabilis | reverse complement strand
TTATTGATATTGAAATGCCTACTGGAGAGGCTGACCCAGACACGGCAACAAATTAAGTTAACAGCCTTGGCGACCATGCAGATGGCGGAGGACGGGGCCAGGGGGAGCCAGGCAGCTGCCTTCCTCCTTAAGGTTGCTGACCAGCCCGTTTGAGAGACAGGCGATCCAATGACGGGTAAGATCGAGGCATCCCCACCTCGAATCAACCTAAGACAGGCCCTGTTATCTCGAGGCTTACATTGCTCTGAGTTGCCTACCCCGGGAGAGGGATGGGCAGAGGGTCTTAAGAGGGGCTAGAAAGGCTCTCGATCATATGCTGATGTGCATCCAGGTTTCATTCGCATAATCCTGGCCCTACGAAAGAATGAGGCCTTGGGAGGTTGAGTCCGCGGCCGGGGAGCGCTACCCGACCGCGGATGAAATCTTAGTAGGCTGCAATGAAAAGGGCATCAACCACTGTGATCACTCAGGTAAGCAATGTTGCCTTTTAGTAAAACAAAAGGAGGGAGATGTTGGGAGCCATTCCAAGATGGTGACCGCTCCTCGCTCCCCCGCCCATCGTGTCTGCCAAGATGGCGCTTACATCCGGCTTCTGGTTCTTGTTGCCATGCCTGGGCTCCTCCTATCCAGGGAAAAGCCCGCCGTTTTTATGATCCTACCAATGACATCTGAACACGTGTATGATTGTGATTGGTTTGTAAAATCTATATAGTCTTCTATACCAGGAAATCCGTTGTTGCTTGCACGTAGGACGCCGCGGCTAGCGGACGCATGTAGAGGCTTGCATCCCGATCCATAAAGGCTTGCTGAACCCGTTACAAGGTGTCTTAGTGTCTTCTTCCGCGGGACGGGAGCGGCGCCGGACACTAAGTATCTAAAGAAAAGAAATATTTGAAAATCAGAAAACAATGAAAAACATTTGCAGAATACATTCATTTTCAAGGTATCATTGTTTGAAAGAGTCTTACACTTTCCAACCTTTCAGTGCACTTCTAGGCCTGTCACACAATAGTTGGAATTTGATAAGGAAACCTACCATGTCTCCTGCATACTTGGCATAGACTAGAAAATGTTAATGAATACAATTTGATCTGCAGCTATATATTTCAAGCTTCATCTATAGAAATACAAAAGAAATTTATCCTGTGGTTACAGTACTTACCTTTTACATTATTTAAATGATGTGTAAGTTTTGAAGTTACCCTCTTTTGAAGATATTTGGAGCTATTCTTGCTTATTGATATCTTGTCTTTGTTGATTTTTCTCTTGATGTTATAAAATACTAGGGGGTGACTAATTTATTTTTAAAAGGACTTGTATTGTTCATAGATTAAAGACGCAAGAAAGCAGTGCTAACCTATTGAGAATTCATGCTGCATTCTATAATAGAGAAGTAGATGGAAGAAAGCATACCTATAGGAATAAAGCAAGGAAGGTCATCCAGCTTTATAACAACAAATTCCATAGCTTTACTCTCAGCACTCAAATGAGTTACTATTAAGCATTAATTCTTTCTACATCCTTATCATTTCTTAAAACTTTCACAGACTCTCGGCTCTATTTTGCTGAGTAGTTAGCCTAAGTGGAAAGATTTAAGGATCCAACCATATCCCATTCAAGCTACTTTCAAATAATATACTTAATGTGTCCCCATGACCATACCCTCCACTTTCAAAAGTAGTGCCCAATAGAAATACCCTACTCAGTAGCTCACGTGCTGAAGTGACTAATGGGTGATGTACTAATTATTAAAATATGGATTATTTTGGTTTTTCAAATGGGCTTAATTCAAAACAAGAACAGAAGGCTAGGGAGATAGGTCAATAAAATAAGTGTCTGCCTGGCAAGCGCAGGTCCTGAGTGCAATGCCCCATACCACAAAAGATAAAGCAAAACAAACAAACAAAGCTAGATCAGAAAATTAACAGTGGTTCTTATGTTACAAATTGTTTTCATTAAATTTGTTGCTCAGACTACCAGATATAGGTATGCAACATCGGCCAAACAAACATTAACCCTTTCAGTAAACCTTATCTTTTTCCTTCTGCTCTTTATTTTTTGATTCATTTTTAATATTCTTCTTAATCAATTATTTATTTGGTGCAGGGCCTTGCAATGCAGCTCAGACTTGCAGTGATCCTCCGGTCTCAGCTTTCCCAGCGTGTGCCACCGCGCCCAGTTTCAGTGACCTGCACAGCACACAGGGTTCAGGGGCAGGCATGGCATGTGGTGCTGGGAACTTAACCCGACCCGCGGGTAAGTGGACAAAACCTTACAGGGTGAGTGGGGATAAGAACGGGACAGGAGACAGGAGAAATGGAGACAAGACAGGATTCTGATCAAGTCTCGTTTACTCAAAGGAAACTCTGGGTAAATATAGTGGAGGCATAGGGAAATGTTGTCCGCAGGTAAAAGGCATGAGCAAATGGGCAACCAGGCGAGGACGGGAAGTCCCACCCCCGGGGCGTAGCAGGAGACTTATGGGAAATAGGCGGGGCAAGAAGAATGAGGAATTTAACTCAGCAGAGGAGTGGAAACTTAAAAACATGGCTGAGACTGTTACAAAGTGGACGCCAGTCACAGGTGTCCTACAATGTGGTATCAGGGATTGAACCCGGTCCTTATGCTTGAGAGGCAGATTCTTAGACCACTCAGCTACCTCCATAACCTTATTTTTATTTTAAAGAAAGTATAATTCATCTTGAAGTTGTGTACCATTTTTATCGTCATATGCAGCTTTATTTCAGCCTTTGTTTTTGTTGTATGCTTCTTTTTTGTTTTTCCTCCTTAAAATCAAATTCAAGGGGAAAAAAACAGCCAGTTTATTATTATTTTCAATGCGTTCAATGGATTCTGAGTAAATTCAGAAAATTCTTGAGCTACTAATAAAATATGGCCAATGAAATTATTGAATTTTTTACTAAAAGCATGTATCAAAAATAATTTAAAACTCTAAAAACAATTTTTTGCCTGTTTAGGTTTGCCTTTTTTAGGCTGGGCTACCAGGGAAAGTGTACAGAAGACAAAACCCTATGTTCGTTGTGTACTAAAAACTGTCTAACATTCTTCTTTCATTAAAGATAAAATAAATTGCATAAGAGAATTTGAAGGTCAAAAATCATACATTTAGAGGAACTAAAACCAATTTTATCTTAGAGTGGCTTTATCCCCTGCTGGATTTTACCCTTGCACATTCACATGCATATTTACATTTCTACTTCCACTAAGGCTTTGATAAAAGTCCACTACCTTTAGTAAGAGTGGTCAGATTTATCAACTTGGTGAACTCAAATAGAATGAATCACAAAAAGAGCTATGAAAGCTAAAGCTATCTCAACCTTAAGAATTTTAGTGAATTAAATAAATTATATGGCCAGTAAAGAATAATTGATGCCTTTCTATTCTTTTTTATTCATCTTTTTTTTTTTTTTTTTTGTCCTTTTTTTCTTTAGGGAAGCGTCTACAGGGTGTTCAGGGTCTCACTACTAGATTGGACTCATAGTGATCTGCTTGTTTACATCCTTTAAAGAGCTGGGATTACAGGTGCACACTACCACACCTAGTCTCAATTGCCATCTCAGCACTCCCCGGAGGTAGGGCTGGCATGGCAGGCCCTGGGATCAGAATCCTGGCCCCTGTGCCTGCTTGCAGGTGCTTTAAGAAGCTGAGCTGTTTGGCTGGCCTTGGCCTTTCTGTTCTACCAGTAAGATATTTAGATGTGTATTTTAATGCTCAAATGGGCAGAGAGCATTTTACAACAGTAATTAAGCAGTGATTATCTCCTCATTCAACTCTCTTCTTTGTACGTAGTATTTATCTGTCTTTTCCGTTTCTGAAAAACTGCAGACAGACAGCCTTTCTCTCTCACCACATCTGGGGACTCTCTGGTAGGCAGTATCCTTCATCTAGACGCAGACCTGTTTCTCAGGGTGGTTTCATGCAGTAAATGACCCAAGGAAGGGAAACCTTTCATGTCGTTTCTCTCCAACTGGAGCTATCTTTGTTGGCTTACCTCTGCTTGGGTATTTGGTAAGACTGGACTAAGCTTTCATTGCAAATTTCATATCATGTGTCCAGAAAATTCAATCTAAGACCATGTTTGAAGTTTAAGTTTTCAGTGATCACCTAAAATTAATCAATTAGGGATCATGTCTATTTTTCCTAGAATAAGTACACTAGGTATGGCTTCAGTATATCTCTGACTCTGTTTCTGTTCTTGTCTGTCTGTCTCTTTCTCTCTCTCTCTTTCTCTCTCACACATTAAACATGAATTTAAATGAGCTAAATACTTCAAGAGATAGGACTAAGTCTAATACAGAGTAGCACTGATACTGTCATATAATGTAAGATACTGTAATGTTTACATTCACTTGCTTGTAATAGAAAAACATTTTTTCTCACATCCCCTCACAATAAGATTCTTCTTTTTCAAAAACTGTTGCACAGTGGCATAGTGATATTCAAGTACACTTAAGAGAAATGGGAGAATTTTTTTGACTTTGTTATTATGTATTTCTTTCCATGCATGCAAATCTTCTTTGGCTAAGTCATTAAAGTGCGTCAAGTTTTTGATATTATGCAAAAAATCTCTAAGTACAATTCATGTGAAGAATTTGGAAAATAAAATTGATACTATTTGACAAATGCTGGAGTACTCTAAAAAGTAAGGCTGCTACCAAGGATATAATCTCAAATTTTATACTGTAAGTGTCATAGATATTATTTCCTAGGTAAAATAAATTTGTATTGTTTGCTAGTACACTTTTGTAGTTCATAATGTTTATATTACTTGAGAGGGATCAGTATACTTATAAAATACATCTTAATTCATTGTTTTCATCTGTCTCCTTTAACTCCTTTCTCCTTATCCATTTCCTTTTTCCCTTTCCTTTATATAATTTTTCATCCCTGAAATACATAATGGTTACATTTCTTATGCGGAGTTGGATGCATATAGGATGCATGTAGCGTTCTCGATCCTTCCTGCATCTCTCTTTCCTCCCCTCCACATCCATCTCTATACTTCTTGACCCATTGCCCTGTGAGAACAATCTACCTATTATTTATATTTTGTTTTGCTCTCTATTTATACTTTGAGCCTCATGTAAAACAATTCATAAAATAGCTAAGTTTGTGTGCCTGATTTATTTTATCTTATGGTCTCAAAGTGCATCCATTTTTTCTACAGTGGATGTCAGAGTAGTGCTCCAGTGTGCAGAAAGACCGTATTTTTCTCCATTCTTTTTTTTTTTTTTTTTTTGGAGGCACTGGGGATTAACCTCAAGACCTTGTACTTGCCAGGAAATTGATTATTCTACTGAGCTATCTCCCTGGCCCTATCCATTCATATTTTAAATGGACACATAGGCTGCTTCTATGATGTAGCTATTACAGTGCTGTAAGAGCGTGTATTCATGCATTGCTGTACTATGATATTGTTATGACTTGTGTCTAGATGCCCTCCCAAAGCCTCAAGAGGACAAAGAAAAGCTTTTTTTCAGAGGTAGCTGAATCCAAAGTGTGTGACACTTGGATCAATTCACTGTGTAGTGCAAGGCTGAGCAGCATTAGCATGAATGGTGTGGATGCTACCCGAATAAAGGACAGGGTCAGAAAAAGCTAGGCTCATCCCTTGAAACTCTGCTACCCTCTGCTCACCAAGCACCCTTCGGACTTGGAGTCAGATGACAATGGAATTAAATGTCTATGAACCATGAGCTAAATGAAACTTTCCCCTATTGAATTTTGGGTGCTGGGTATTTTGTCTCAGCACTGAGACAAGGAACTAAGACAATGTCTTTATCTCTTTCAAGAAGATACCTAGTAGGGGAAGCACTAAATCAGATAGTGCACATTTTTAAAGCAATCTCCATGCTTATTTCCAAAATGGTTGTACTTTCCATAGTCTACTTGCAGCCTCTCTGACATTCATTATTTGATTTCTAAATGATCACCATTCTTTCAGGGAAATAATGGAAATTCAACAATGTTTTAATTACATTTCTCTATGGCAAATGATGTTTATCACCTATATAGTTATTGGCCATTTGTGATTCTTGTGTGAAATATTTATAATAGTTGGCCAATTTTTGACTGTGTCTTCTCTTTGGGTGTTCTAGTTTTGTTTTCTTTTTGTATTCTAGATGTTAGTCCTCTGTTGGAGGTGTAGCTTGTAAACCTTTCCCCATTTTGTAGGTTACCTTTCCACTCTGTTCAAAGTTGTTTTGCTATGCAGAAATCAAAGGATCTGCAAACTGCAGTATAGGGTATATAAATCCTGAAGGTACTTGACTGATCTTATCAGATAAAAAAGTTACAATTTTTGTTATACAGGTCTTGCTTTATCTTGATCTTAACAAGCCAGCAGAAAAGTATAAAAACGAGGTATATAAAGTAAAGACATATTAATATGCTGAGCTGTGAAAGGCTCAAGTCAACAACTTCTGACATCGTCAGTCATGCAGATAACCCAGTACTAATGTGGACTGATGGACTGTGTTGGATTGTTTTACTGAATTTATGCACTTATAGTATTTAGATGCCAATGGAATACCCATCTCTGCCAGGACTAAACAAAAAAAGGGATACAAAGGAAGGACCATTTTGTATCTGTATATACAGAATAGTTAGGATAGATATACAACTACATTCATTTAATTCAATGAGAAGAAAGATTTGTACTAATAGTGTTTAGACAGGATATTCTGTCTGCTTCTTGTACTATGGATAACCACTAAGAAGATAACAATGTACAATGTATTAATTATTAAAACTGTTCTGTTAATAGGTTTTGAAACTTTCTCATTGCCATTTGTTCTCAATAAAATAAAACACAAAACAATTTTTTATTATCTCATTAGTTGATTCTCAGTATTATTTTCTGTGCAACCAGAATTCTTTTCAAAAAGTCATTGCTAGCAGCTGGAGATATAGCTCAGCAGTGTAAGCACCTGCCTGACAAGCACAAGGTCGTGAGTTCAAATTCCCAGTACTGAAAAAAATAAAAGTGCTTCTGCTTCTGACTGTAACATTTTAACACATTTTGTCTTCCAACAGGTTGAGTATTCATGTTTTAAAATTTAAATGTTTTGCCTATTTTAGTTTTATTTTAGTAGATGTTGAAAAATATGATCTAAAGTCAATATTCTACATATGAATATCCAGTTTTCCCAACCCTTTTATTAAAGAGGCTAGATTTCCTGCATTATTTTTTGCCTCCTATGCCAAAAAACAAAACAAACAAACAAACAACAACAACAACAAAATATATATTTTGTGTATAGAAACACTATTGATTTTGTGTGTTGAGCATACATGCCACTACATTACTGGATTTAGTTATTAATTGGAGGAGTCTTTTATGGAACTTTTGGTTTTTCTCTGAACAGAATCATGCCATCTGAAATTATAAAAGATTGACTTTTTTCCCCATATATTTTCCTTTTGTATCTGTTCTTTACCAGGTTGTTGTCAACAATAGTTTGAGGACTAGATGGAACAGAATAGGCAACATTGGATATCTTTTGAGTCATTTTTGATTTTAGAAGGAAACATTTCAGTTTTTCTACATTTACTATGATTTTGGACCAAAGGTGTGTCACAAATGATTTTCATCAAATAGAGATGAAGTCCTTCTATACTTTGTTTTTCACAGTTGTTAGCATGAGTGGTTGCTGATTTTTGTTTAGTTGCTTTTTATGTATTTGGTCCACAGTCTCACTGATCAGCCCAGACTCATAGTGATCCTCTTGTTTTCAGTTGCCCCAGTGCTGGGATTAGGGGCGTGTGCCACCATGCCCTGACTGGGGCTCAGGCTCAGTGTGCCCCAGGGGTGGGACCAGGCATTAACCCCTGATCTCTGTGCTTGCCAAAACAGTTGCTCAGTCTGCTAAGTTATCTTGCCAGCCCTTGATTTTTGTTAAAGAATTTTTCTGTAACCACTGAGATGGTCACCAAATTGTGCTTGCTTGTTTATGCAACATACTACTTCTAGTAATGTGCATGTGTCACCCAACTTTCATCCCTTGTATGAATTTTGCTTGGTCAGGATATATGATCATTTTTGGTAATCTGTTTCATTCTGTCATTCTTTTTTTTTTTTTTTGTAGAACCGGGAATTGAACTCAGGTCTTTGTGCTTGCCAGGAAAGTGTTTATTCCACTGAACCGTCTCCCAAAGAGCAGCAGTTCAGCTTTTGTTTTTTTTCTGCGGAACCAGGGATTGAACTCAGGCCCTTGCACTTGCCAGGGAAGTGCTTACTCCACTGAGCCATCTGCCCAGCCCCTGTTTCATTGATTTTATTGCAGAGAATTTTCATATCTATAATGTATAAAGACATTAGTATATAGCTATCTCTATCTCTCTTTCTCCTCTCTCTTTCTCTCTCTGTCTCACTCAGTCTTTCTTACTCTCTGTTTTTCTCTCCTTTGAGACTTGGTCTCATGCTGTAGTCCAGACTGGAGTTGAACTTACTAAGTAGCCTAGGCTGGCCCTGAACTCATGGAAATCCTCCTGCAACAGCTTCCCAAATGCTGGGATTACAGGCTTGTGCCACCACATCCAGGATATAGTTTTCTTTTGCAGTTGGATCCTTTTCTTATTTTGGAATAGGCTAGCACAAACTAGCTTCCAGAAATAATTTTCCCTTTGATTTCTTTAAAAGCTTGTAGATTATTTATCTTCCCTGATTGTTTTTTCTAGAATTCATCAATGAACATCCATAATTGGGCTTTCTTAGTTGATTCTTTTTTTCTTTTTCAATTGCTGTTTCATTCTCATTGTCTGTTATTGAGTTATCCATGTTCTGTAAATCTTCTAGGTTCACTTCTGAGAACTCGTTAAGTATCTAGGAATTTATCCATTTCTTATGAAATTCCCATTTCACTGGTACACAGGTTTGCAAGTTTATTGTTAATTATCTTTTTAATTCAGAGTGTTTTATGATTTCACCTTTTTAATTCATAAATTCATTAATGAAGGTCTTTCCTTTTTTATAGCATAATTGGATTGTGATTGTCTATTTTGTATATTCTTTTGCAAAATCAAACATTTGGATCTTTTCATTAGCTTCAGTTTATTGATATTTGGTTTATCTTTATAATTTCCTCTCTTGTACTAGCTGTGGATTTGGATAGTACTAATTTTCCTAGGACCATGCAATGTATTCTTTTGTGATTTATTTAAGCGCTATTTTGGGGTTGCTGGATCTTCACAGGTATAAACTTCCTGCCTATGAATGCTTTTGTTATGTCTCCTAAATTCTATTATGCTGCAGTTGCTTTATTATTTGGTTCTAGAAATTGGCTTTGTTCTTTGATTTCTTCTATGTCTTATTATTTTAATAGCATATTTCCATGCATTTGCATAGTTTCTGTGCTTTTTTGCCAGTGATTTATAAAACTTTTACACTATGATTTGATAATACTTATGTTATAATTCCTTCACATTGACTTAAGCTTGCTTTGTTGGCTAGTACGTGATCTGAACATAGTAAATCCATGTTCAGGCAAAAACTATATATCTTCTTCTGTTGAAGAAAATGCTCTGTATATATATAGATATATATTAAGTCTATTTGTTTGAAGGTTTTGTTCATCTTTTTGTGACAGTTTGTCTAATTGATCTAATTGTGTTAGTGAAGATCTCCGCTATCAATCTGTTTATGTTTATCTGGTATTTTATGTCCAGTAGCACGTGTTTTGTAAAGTTGCATGTCTTATTGTTGCTTGTACACATATCATAAAAATTGTTATTGTTCTTCATTCAATTACGTCTTTATCCATTGTGTATTGACTGCCCCTTTTGATCACTTTTGGGCTAATATCCACGTTGACTGAACACAGGAGGGTGTATCTGAGTTTTAGGGGTTTCCATTGCATGAGATACAGTTTTCCATACTTTAGTTTATAGTCTGTGAGTTTCTAAAGCCATAAATTATCATAGTGTCTAAACACAGATTAGCATGTAGATCTACACACTAAATGTATAGAATCCAAAAAGAATGCAGAATTGCATTTTATTCATTGATCCATTCTCCGAGTCATTGTCCTTTGATTGGAGAATTGAGTCTGCTTATACTGAGACTCTACTGGTAGATACCATCATTCCTGTCATTGCCTTGTTTGTTCTGTCGTCGGTTTCCTGTCTCCTCCTTATACTATCCTGAACTGCTAGGCCTACCTGGAGTATTCATTCTATTAGTCCTTTTATCATTGGTGTTACTCTCTAGAGTACAATTCAAAGAGTGAGTTTGGTGCCTATGGATTTCTTCAGACATCCTTTGTAATGAATGTATCTCCTTTCTCCATCATTGGTGAAACATGGTTGTACAGGATATGCCAACCTAGATTGAAAATTGCTTTCTTTTAGTGCTTGAAACAACTCACTCCAACCTCTCCTTTCAGGTAAGGTTTGTGCTGATTATTTTGCTGTCATTCCTTCATAAGTGATCCTTTTTTTCTCTAGTTGCATTTAACCTTGTGTTCTTCTATTAGGCTTCTAAGATATTGAGTATGACATTCCATGAGGGAATCATTTTCTTATTGCATCTATTTTATGTTCTATCTGTTTCACTTAGCTGTGTGTTAAAGTCTTCTTCCTTATTTAGAAAGTTCATTTAAATAAATGGATATATATGCCATTTGTACTCTCTTCTTACTTTTCAAAAATTCCAGTTAATCTGAAGTTAGTCTTCTTTGTGTTTTCTATGAGCTATTGAATCCATGTTTCAATTTATCTTATCATTTTAAGGTATCTCTCATTAATCAGTCTCCTATGACATCCTTCTAACACTTTGTGGTCACACTGATCACTTCTACTTCCCATATTTTTAGGATAACTTACAATGTACTGAATTTCTCTTTGGAGCTTTTTTATCAGAAATAATTCTTTTCTCTGTTGGTTATGCATACTTTTCATTTTTTATGAGTTTTTATTATTGTCTTCTATAGACATACTTATTTTAATTATCGAGTCCAATTTCTTAATACTTACATCTTCTGTGAGCATCCCAAACTCTATTCATCTGTCTCGTTATCTCCTCTGATACAATTTCTAATCACTTGTGTATGGTTGGGTTTCAGTGTCCTCCCAAAGGCACATGGATCACCATGAGGAGATGGCACTTTTGAGAGACTTTCCAGTAGCTTATTTTCTCATAGCTTGGTTGTCTGTTTACTCTATTATGTTGTGGCTTATGGGATGATTTTAGAGAGATGGCTTGTTTCTAGTATGAAGATGTGCTTTGCTGTATGCTTATTTTTCAGTGGTGTCATCTGTGTGTGACTGTTTGCCTTTGTTTCTATCCCAGGATCCCAATACTTTCTTTACTTGAAAGGAGAAGTTGTGCCATATTTGGCCCAGTACCAAGGTTTCCAGGAATCAACCACATTATTAATTACCCCAAAGCATTCCAAATATTTGCATCCGAAGAAAATCAGTTAAGAGCAGTAGCATTTTCACTTAATCTATAGTTATAAATTTAAATTATAAGGTAAATACAAACTGAAGATTGACAAACCCTACAGACCAATAAACTACCATTTTTGCATATAAAAGATATGTGGTATAGTATAAGCACTAAGACAAACAAAATATTAACCTCCTACTGACCTATGGTGTATATATTCTAAATGAATAATTGTATCTCTGTTAACAACAGAGTCATATTCATAGCGATAGCACAAAGTTAGGTAGCTATCCAGAAATTCACAAAGCTTATTAATTAGACCTTAAATGTACAGGGGTTGAGGAGGCAGCAACTCAAAAATGTAAAATTTTAAATAAATAATCTATGAGATATGACAAAAAAAGAGAAAAGAACAATAGAGGCTCATAATGAAGAACAAAAAAATTAACAGTGATAGAGAACATTTCCAGGAAAAAAAAATGCAATAAAAATAAGGGAAACAAAAATAAACTAAAATTAAAAGTGGGAAATAAATGAAACATAGCAAAAAAAGAAAGAAGGTTGAAAGGGAAGTAGAGAAAAGGATATGAGTAATGAAGAGGGGAAAAATCCCTCTGAAACAAAATGTGAAAAGAGAGAAAAATAAAGCAAATAAGAAAAATGACTTTGAGTGAAGGAAAACATTCCTGTGTTATTGAATAAGTGGTTTCTCTCCAAGATCTGCAGCCATGAGATATAGTCAGCTATGACTTTCCATGCCTACCTTTAGGGCCTAAGAATTTTTCCAGGTGCCCTCCATGGACGGGAGGTCTCTCTGTCCATTTCCTACCAGATTGCAGTTATTGTCCCAGCCATGGCATAGGTCTCTTCCATTGGTAGACAGGGAACATGATCGGGCCTTGGTCTGCTCTGGATGAAGGCTGTAGAGAGGGTTCACCAGGCTACTGGGCCTGATGTCCTAGGCACACAGGGTCTGGTTGAACTCGTCCCTCTTCGGGCATCATCCTCACCCAGGGTCAGGTTGTGTGATTAGCTCTCCCCTCTGCTGACCTGCGCTATAGAAAAGCAGAATATAGAACTAGTTTGCAACTGGTGGGTGGCCAGAGATGCCCCTGTGTGTCCCACAAGGGCCTGCCTATCTGTGGGGGGGGACAAGGAACTTACCTTGAAATTGTTAAGTTATGTATGAAAAACAACAATGTATTTGAATTTGGGGAAATGTATGTAAATGGGCTTAGTGTTTTCTATACCCTGCCAGACACTAAGAGTACAAAGATGAATGGTACCTAGTCCTTATCTTCAAGAGTCCTATAAATCCAGAGGAGAAATTCAATTCCAAATATACTGGATCTGAGCAAGAACTTTTTGCAGAACTGGGGATTGAACTCGGGCTGTAGGGCTTGCCAGGGAAGTGCTTATTCCACTGAGCCATCTCCTAGCCTCCTCTGAGCAAGAACTTTATCCTCATTCAGAAGCAAGCATTCTACTCCTCAAAGTATAGCTGTGTTTAAGAAATATATCATATATCATAGAAAGTTTCCCAGAAGAATGATAAGGAGGGTAATCTAAAAATATCATGAGGGCTGGAGAGATGGCTCAGTAGACTAAGCACTTCCCTGGCAAGAGGAAGGGTCTGAGTTCAATCCCCAGTTTTGCAAAAAAAATACATAAATAAATAAAATAAATAATAATAACAATAATAATAATAATAATAATACTAAAGAAAATATAACCTGAAAAATATGTAAAGAACAATTTTTCTCATCTCACATCATTCTTCCAAAATATTAGAAGAAATCTAACTACATAAATAGAAGTATGGGCTGGCCGGATAGCTCAGCTGATTAAAGCATCTGCTTAGTCAGAGAACAGAGCCTGGGGCTGGATCCCCAGGGTGTCATTCCAGCCCTGCCCCTGGGGCACACTGAGTTGGTGATTGAGACTGGGCTTGGTGGCGCACACCTGTAATCCTAGAGCATGGGAGGCTGAAAACAAAAGGATCACTAGGAGTCTGAACTAAGTAGTGAGACCCTGTACTAAATACATTAAAAAAAATTTAGAAACTCTGAAATAAAATAAGGAGAGAAAGAAAGCATTAGTTTATAGTTTTATTTAATATAAAGTAGCAAAGGAGCATGTAGGAAATTCATTTAAATTGAATCTTTTTAAGCTGGACATTGGAAAGAAGAAGAATTAAAGCTAGGTCTCCAAGCAAAATTTTAATTATTTCTAAGTGAACAAGATGGCACTTTTTCTAAAATTGGGATATCTGGAAATGGAACTGAAATGATAAGTGAAACGGTAAATACCTGCAGTAATTTAACCTTGGAGCATGGCTAAAGTCCTAGACCCCTATGTAACCCCTCCAGTAGGCTGCATTACAAGAAGAAGTAAGGAAAATTCAGCTTAGTGTAAGAAAGCAAATCTTTTTACAGAGCAGCAACTATAGAGATAAGGATTAAGGAGCAGATAAAAGCTGCAGCATGATCTCCTCCTCCTCATGCCTGGGAATTTTTATCCCTAGTGAGTAGGGGCTGCATCTTTCCAAGTGACAGTCACTGAGGGATTGGGAAGGAAGGGACAGGAGCTTTTTGGGAAGTACATTGCAATCATGGCTCCGGTGCTCCGGCTGATGAGTCCATCTGCCCCTTTGCTGTTCATTATGCTCATCATATTGTCTAGTCTTTTTGTGATTCTTCTAATTTTACTGTAGCTCCTGCAGGATTTCCCCCCGTCATTTCTTTCTTACCTTGTCTTCAAGGAAAATGGTTCCTTAAGTTGTATTTTAATTCACTGAAAATATTCAGGTTTTAGCTACTGTGTTAATAGCGTTTTAGAAATAAGTTTTGCTATTCTTTCTCTTCTTTATCTCATTTATCCTTCTCCTTTTATTTTAACAATAGCTTCATGAAGAGATTTTGTTAGCTCCTTACATATATTCAGATTTACAAATATCAATTTCCTCTGAATGATTTGTGGTGTTTTCTTGTGTTACTTATATTACTACCTATATTTTATCTTTTTGCTTTATGCATTAGACATTTAAAGAATGTTTCACATACAGTTTTATATACAGAGACATTGTGTAACCCTAATAACCAATGTTAATAAATGTTTTCAACTCTTAGTTATAATCCTTTATTATCTTTCTTCCTTCAGTTGAATAAAAAACCAAATTTATTTATTTTTTTTACTTAAACTGATCATTTAGTTGCTTAAAAGTTACAGTGTGTATTACTTTTTTATTATTTGCTGATACAAATTTGGAGAATAATAAAGAAACTAACATAATTTGTGAAAATATATTTTCTGATGCATACAGAAGGTAGTTCCTTTTAGAAACAGTTTTGTTTAACTCATTTTATGCAAACACAGAGGAAGATTTTTTTTACAAACTTCTTTTCTGCAGGATTTAGGATAAGGCCATAGAGTGAAATGTACATTAGTGAATTAAAGTTAGTAATAGAACATGCCATTTTGTTGTGTAGACACACCACCTGGAGTTACACCAGAGTCAGAACCAATCTCTTTCTAATTACAATAGATGAACACACCTATCAGTGTATTAAGCAGCATAATTGTATATGAATAATCCACTATTTTGTCTTCATGAAATACTGGAATGGAATGATTAAAAAGAAGTGATTATGACTACACTGTAGTAAGAAACTGAAAGAAGAGAGGTGTTCAAAAGAGCAGATACTATTCAACAGTCCAGAAATAAAATTTCATGAGGGTGTGAAGTGTGCACCAATGCTCTAGAGTTCATTTTACCAATGAATTTGTAAACATACATAGAAGAAAAGAAAGGAAACAATTTAAAATTTTCACCCATGCTGGGCAACAAACCTTAAACCTGAAAGAAGTAGTTTTATATTCTAATCAAAAGTGACCTGATGACAGCATGCACTTTGTAAAATTTTGCAATAGATTGATAGGCACACGCTCCACAATTAAAGTTGGAAGTATATGTACAAACCAGCTCCCTGCAGCACGATCATTGTTAATTCTGGTAGAATTTTACTTAGAATGTCCTAATAATAGGACAGTTCTCTGTATAAGAAGATTGACTGCTGCAGTGGATTAAAAGCTTTCAGAGAAATCCTCTTTTCATTTATATTAGAGTGAGAGAATTTGATTTTCCTTCCAATAGAAATTGCTGTTTTATCCCCTTTTTGTTTCTAAAGGGCATCCTAAAAATATCGTTGACTTTGAGCTATTCAAAATGTTATGAAACATTTATCCAACTTAATTTCATAGCTTACTTCCTGATGTTCTCGAATATTTTCAATTTCAAATTATCCTGAGTTGCTCTAGTAGAATCTTGTTAGCAGATAATAATCTATAAAGTGTGCTGTTTTTGTAACTATGAATCAATAAATTCGTAAAACTGCAGCCACTTCAGGTTTCCATATAATTCATACCATGTCACCATTCAAAAATGTTACCTAGGTTTGAGTCAAGTAATTTTAATATTTCTGTCACTATCATGATTATGTCTTCATCTCCATTCCTTCAAACTTTAGGGAATGAAATTAGCAAGTAAGCTGGGATACAGGTGTCAATCATAGCTTAAGATGAAAACATTTATGAAGCATCCAGACACCAAATAATTTTGAAGAGGGCAAGAAGATAAAAAGTTATTCTCTTACTATCTTCTGTGTCCTTCCTACTTTTTATAAAGTGGGATGAGGTTTGTAATAATAACTACTTCTGTCTCTGTTTTTTTTTAGTTGCAGTGAGTACCAACCAGTTAGGAAAGAAGGAACCCACTAGCATAGTGGATGTGGTGAAGGAACACTATGGCCAACTGGCTCACACTTCACAAACATGCATTTCAGTCCAGAGAACCAGTTTATCATACACAATGACAGATAAGCTTGATGTCCTTGGAGAGATTCACAGAGAAAGTCACAACCTGTGAAAGTTCAAGCTTGAGAATGTAACTTAATTATATTCTTTGTTTCTTCTTATTTTGTCAGCTTTGTGGAATTATGCTTGTATTCCTAGTGTCCACTAGAACCTGTGCAACTATATTTTAACTGGTTGGATGATATTTTCATCGTAGGGTATGTTGGAAGAGATTGACTCTTGTTTGCATGTACTATAAGCAGATGTTAACCTTTGTGAGAATAAGTTTTCCAGGGAAAGTGACCTAATTTGAAGATGTGGTAAGGCCCCTGAGAATCACTGTACATCAAATGCATACATTAAATTAGAACTCTATTGGAATGAACAGAGAAGACAACAAGCTCAGGAGTAGAGTGTAATTGCTATATTAGTTAATGCACAGTACAGTTTAGTCTATAGGTTCTATCAGTATCTCATGATCAAACAGGATCCTTAAAGGATCCTCAGGGAAGGAATAACTGAGACGATGCATATCATAGGATTGATTTTCTGTAGATGGAAAATGACTTTTGGCTTGCTGATGGTGGACAGTATCTGCCTGATCTGGAGATGACACATAACTTTCTGTATTATCAATGGTTGGATCAAAAAGACAGAAGTCATTTCTGGCATTATTCCCTTATTAAATATATTTGGTCTGTTGTACTTCAATGTAACAATGTGCCCAATCCAACAGTACCATGGGTAGTTTGTTCATATTTCTAAAATGTCTATATGTGATCTGCTACCATTTTTTTTACAAACCACAGCTATGGTCTTGTACAAGGACACGTACACTATTGTGGCTTAATTGTACAATATGAGCAAATTTTTTTCTCTCTGCTTATGACCCTGTATATCCAATGGATTTCAAAGTCTTTGTGGAAGGTCATGTTTTTTATTTGGGGTTATGATATACCTGGAAAGACAAAAAAATTATTATAAACAAAACACTAGATATTTGAAGAAACATAACATTTTAAAAACAAGTACCATATAGCAAGCCATGCTTGATCTGAATTTCCCCACTTACACTGATCTACCTGCTACTAATATTGCACTTTATAAAGTAGCAACTAAAGATGGTATCCATCCTAATTAAAGAAAGAAAAATGTCTGTTGTCATTGAAGCAACAGATTAGAAACACAATTAGCGGTATGAATGGATTTTATAAACAACTTTTCAAGAAATATAAGAGGTGTAACAAAATCAAATTTACAGAAGCAGGAGAAAACAATATGTGCCAAACACACTCCCCGCTTGAAAGAACAGTGTCTGATATAAAGTCAGTTAAATACACGAATGGTTGCTTTGGTTTAAGTATAGCATAATGGGTGGTTGGTACAATATTAAATTACTGAAAATAAAGGAAAGAGAGAGATAGGCAGAAAGACAGAGGCAGAGATATAGATAGATTTAGAGAACAAGGTCATCTTTCCCTGAGGATTCAAAGATTCTTTGAACATATAAAGTTATTTGTCTCAGTCTACGCATTTAATACCTAAGGGTAAAAGCAATATAACCCTTGTTATAATAAAGAAAATGGCCTGTGTATGAATGAAATAAGAGAGTGGAAGTAGTATAGGATCTCAAGGAAGTAAGTAATATTCTTGTTCACATATATATTTTTAATTATATATATATATATATATATATATATATATATATATATATATATATATATATATATAATTCTAATCCATTAGAACTTTTTACCAAGAGAAAAAGTATTATCTAGGGTATACAACTATGATCACTATAGAATATATTGTAGAACTATGTAAAATATGCTGTAGAACTGTTGAATATACTGTAGAACTATGAACATTGTAGAATATATAAAAGCTATTCTATAGGGAAACCCAAATTTTAAAGAATAACACCCAGGGAGTCTTTAATTTCCCTGATGAAGTTGTCCTGCTTGGCATCAGGATTCTAGAACATAGGGAGATGTGGGTAAAAGCAATCATGTTACACACCAGACTAACATATGTAAGTTGTAGCCCATAGTTTTCTCATCAAAGCACCTCAGAGATCTGAATATGCATTTGAAAATTGTTCAGTAACATCTGAAATATCCTTTCTCAAAGGGGTGTTCCATTCTCTCACTTCTTGACATTTTTCTCCCACACTGCTTCCTGAGTTTGAGAAAAATTCTCCCCTCTTTCTTCAGTATGAATCGCTGGACACAGCAGACATTTGCCTAGTCTGAGAATTTCCTTTCATCTGCTCACTACATGTGAGGACTTCAGTTTGTTTTTCTTCTTCTTCTTTATTTTTCCCAATGTATCTAGGACAGGGTTTCACTACATAGATGGGACTTGTAGTGATCCTTCTGTTTTCAACCTCCCAAGCACTGGGATTACAGGCCTGCACCACCCTGCCCAGTTCCAATACCTGTCTCAGCATGCCCAGGGGATGGGGCCAGCAGGTCCCACCAGGGATCCAACCCCGTCCCCTATGATCTGCCTAAGAAGGCACTTTAGTCCACTGAGCTATGTGTCTGGCCTAGTTTCTTATCCTAGTAGTCTTTTAACAGCATGTTGTTTACAACAACAACATTTTTCTATTCATGTAATTTTCATTGTGTACAGATTTTACTTTTTTAATTTCATAAGTAGATAAATGTGGGAGGTGCTTAATAAATATTTGGCTTTGATTAGTCAATAAAAAATAATAAACAAAAATATTCTCCTTTTCCTCATTTTTATAGGATGTGGGGCAACAGCTTTGGATCTATGTGTTTCATGTAAAGTTTTTTATTTTCTATAAGCTAAAATAGCATCAATATGTAAGTATGTTCAGACAGTCTATGAAAATGAAATATATTTACATGTATTTTGATTTTTTTTTTGTATTTTAGGGAAGGGTCTATAGAGTGGTCAGGGTCTCAATACTAGATCAGACTCATAGTGATCCACCTGTTTACAACCTCCCAAGTGCTGGGATTACAGGTTTGCACCATCACGCCCATTCTCAATTGCCTTCTCAGAACACCTTGGAGGCAGGGCCAGCACAGCAGGCCAGGGGATCCAACCTGCTCCCCACACCCTGCAGCTCCTACCAGGAACTTTAATCCACTGAGATGTTTGGCCAGCTTACATTTACATGTTAACTACACAATATACTCATGTGCTATTCATGTTATTTATTCATTAAGAATACTTATTCATCAGAAGTTGTATACACAGTACTGTTAACCATCTGAAAAACAGACACGTAGAAAATTTCTGCTTGAAGAAGATGCCACTTTTGTAGGTCAAGTAGACATACCACTTCAAACAAAAGAGACTGCGTCTTTAGGATAAAATGAAATATGGCAAAATTCCTTCAAAACTGTGGGAATAAGAAGGAGAACTATTACTTTCTTTTTTTCCTCATTTATCCATTACAATATGTTTTATTTCTTTCACTAAGTCCACAGACATATGAAATGCTGAGCTTAAGCTATTAAATAGATGCGATTCTAGGTCGTTTGTGGTTCCAAATAAATTTTAGAAATGATTTCTCTATGTCTGGGAGGTATGTTGGTGGCAGTTTGATAGGGTTGCATTAAAGGTAATCTTGGCCAAAAAAGACAAGGCAGGAGGCATCATAATTCCTGACTTGAAATTATACTACAAAGACACTGTGACAAAAATCAACATGGTATTGGCAACAAAATAGACCTGAGAATCAATGGAATAGATTAGAAGGTGCAGAAGCATCTATGAACACACTCAGCCATCTGATCTTTGACAAAGGGACCAATCATACTCACTGGAAGAAAGATAGCCTCTTTAACAAATGGTGCTGGAAAACATGGCTTTCTACATGCCGAAAACTAAAACTTGACCCAGCTCTATCACCATGCACTAAGTTAAAGTCAAAATGCATTAAAGATCTAAACATTTAAACAGAAACACTCAATCTCCTGGAAGAGAAAGTAGGAGGAACTCTTGAAGACATAGGGGTAGGTAAAGAGTTCATGAACAAACAATCAACAACTGGGACCAACTCTTCTTAAGGAGCTTCTGCATGTCAAAAGAAATTGTCAACAGAGTGAAAAGACAACCCACGAACTTTGAAAAAATCCTAACTAATAAGCAATCAGACAGAGGACTACTGTCTAGAATATA
>PVKA01038207.1:0-20423 GCA_004027165.1 Ctenomys sociabilis | reverse complement strand
TGCGTGCTTCCCTACTTGCTGGATCTGTTTTCTACTAGCGCCCAGGACCATCGAGTGAATGGGACAATCCATGCACTCTCAGGAACCTTCTCCATGAGACAGGCCTGGTGTTTGACCCTGTAGCACAACTCCCTGCAGACAGGCTAGGCACCAGACCCACCCAGCTAACCCAAGAGCCGAACATCTTGTCAGAGGGCACAACAGGTTCATTTCCACAGGCTGCAGCAGGAAGAAGCAGAGCATAGCAGCCAGACCCAAGCCAGGCCCACCTGGATGAGTTCAAATTTGCTAAACCCAGACCTGGTAAGCTGAGAAACTTTGCTAGACCCAGATCTATTACAGCGTCCTCTCTATTTCTCTCTTGATCAAGAGAGGGGGCAACAAGTAACTGGAGTGAACTAGTCTGCCTGGAAGACCATGTCCATGAAGGGGAAGTGATCAGACAGAAATTACAGAAACTAATTTAAACATAAATTCCCAATTTAATATCTGCTTAGCTACACAAATTTAGTGTCTGCTCTTATGGTCTAAAATACAATCCCATTAGTTACAAAAGTTTGTCAAGTGTTAAATACTACTTCCCATTATTACTGTTCCTAATTGTAGTTCTGTAAAACCAAAACTGTAACTGCCTTAACCACATAATCTCTCTTGGGTAAGAATATCAGTAGGTGCTAAGGTAATACCTGCGCCAAAGCTCTAAACCAAAGGACTGAAGACGTTGCTATACAAAATGAAAAAGAGAAGGTGCAAAATGCATTCTCAGGCCCAAGCCCACCCAGAACAAATGCAGGAGACACTATCATGGAAGAAATTGGGAATCACACAGCTGAAATCTCTGAATTAATAGCATCTGTAGTAAAGAAACTATTGCAGAAAGGTATAGAGGAAATCAGATCAGAAATAATCTCTGAAGTAAAAAAGAAATGATAATTATAATGAAAGAATTACTAAATTATTCTAAATGAGACACTGATTAAAAAAAATAGATGAGAATAGAAAAATGATAGAATCCTTGAATGAGCAATATGGGACAGAAATAGATTACATGAAGAAGATTCAAAGAGATATACAGGAAATTAAAACCTCAATCACAAGCTGGTAAAGCTATTTGAATGAAAGTGGAGATAGGTTTTAAGACCTTGAAGACATCATTGTAGCCAGTGAAGAGGTAAGAAAAGATCTCTTAAAAGCAGCTAGGAGGCCAGAAAAAATAATTCACTCTGAAGATGATACAAAGATGAACAACATAATACTAATAGGCACAATAAGAAAGGAGTCAATACAAGTGATATAAAAAGAATATGAGCAGAACTAATAGCAAAGAATTTCCCGAATATGGGGAAACAATCTGACATTCAGTAACCAAAGCATTTAGAACTCCAAATAACATCAACCCAATTAAAAATACACTTAGACGTGTAATAATCAAGATTCCAGAAATGCAGCATAAGAACAATATACTAAAAGCCACTAAAGAAGAGAAGTATATCACATTTAATGGAAAACCCATCAGAATAATAGCAGATTTCTCTTCACAAACCATCAATTCAAGAAGAACATGGAGCAAAGTACTACAAGACTTGCAGGAAAGCAAATTGAAACCCAGACTGTCACACCCTGCAAAACTCTCTTTCAAGTTCAGCAGAGAAGTGAAATACTTCCATGATAAAGAACAACTAATGATGACAAAGCTAACCCTACACAGACTACCAACAGATATTTTAGAGAGGGACCAAAATGACCATAACTCCACAAATGGAATGAGGGGCCAGGGAGATGGCTCAGTGTAATAAGCACTTCCCTGGCAAGCACAAGGGCCTGAGTTCAATCCCCTGTTCTGCAAAGAAAAAAAAAAAAAGAATGGAAAAAAACCACCTTTCTCTTATTGGTGGAGAAAAAGAGGTATACAAGAACAGGTAAATAACATGTCAATCATAGGCAATATATCTCAATTATAACCATCATTGTAAATGGACTCAATTCACCAGTTAAAAGAAATAGACTGGCCAAATGGATTAGGAATTAAAATCCAACAATATGCTTTATGCAAGAAACACAGTTAACTCATAAAGAAATTTATAAGCTGAAAGTCAAAGAATGGAAAACAATATTATATGCCTCAGGACCTCAGAAAAAGCAGAGGTAGGAATCCTTTTTGCAGATGGTCTGAACTTCAAACCAAGAATGATCAAATGAAATACAGAAGTCCACTATATACTGATTAAGGGAAAAATACAAGAGGAAGAGGCAACACTCATAAATATGTATGCACCAAACACGGGAGCACCCAACTATGTAAGACAAATATTAATGGACATGAAAGAGAGAACTTAAAGACTAAATAGTGAAGAGAAAAGTCAGGAAATATGGTAGGGCAAAAACAATACATTTATGATTAAGGCAGTGGTCATAAAAATTTCCATCAGATTTTTGAAATAGAAGTTAGTGGGTAGAATTCTCACCCTGACTAACTCTATATGCTGATATCTGTGAACTAAACAACTACACTGAGGACAGCAATGTGTAATACTAAATCCATGCCTAAAATACTGGTCATTTTAGTCTTCTAAATGCATACCGTTTCTAATGTCATATCATTTATTGCTATACTCTCTTTAAAGTAAATGTCTGTAAAAAAGTAAAAGTAAATGAAAGATAAGAAAAAATGTAGCAGGATTATACTACAATTATGTGTATGGTTTGATTTCTAAATTTCTGTGTAAAAATGTGTAATTGTTTTTTAACATTATATAGGGATTTAAATTTTAAAATAGTCATGGTTGTTGGCAAATAGCAGTTTCATTTTATGTCTAAGGTATGTGATATTCAGAGAGATAGTAATGATAAACTTAACTGCCTGTGTTATAGGAAAATAATATCATTCAGCTTCTCTTCTAGATGTTTAACAACTAAAGGTTGCAAACTAAAAATTAGACAGATAGATGGGCTAAAAAGATAGTCAATATTTTGGCCTTACCTCTTCAAAATCAATGAGGACTCAGGTCATAAGAGAACCTCTGCTATGACATCCTATAACTACATGGTGTCACAAATTTTCTCATCAAGGATATAATGGGGCCACAAAAGACAGTGATCTATGATGTATAGTGTGCCTAAGGAGTCACCTAGAGAGAAAATTTGTCTCAGGCTTTCACAGAGAGCAAATTGTTCAAGCAATGGCCATGACTAGTCCAGATGGCTGACACTGACAAAAGATCCACAAGCTGCTGCACATGATTCGAGAGTAAATCCTGAGGAGTTTTGACTGACCTTATCAAATAGCAAAAGTTATATTTTTAGTTCTTGCTTTAACTTGGTCTTAACCATCCAGCAGAAAAATGTGACTACCAGATATGAAATGTAAAGCTGTATTAATATGCTGAGCTGTAAAAGCCTCAAATCAACAACTCTGACAATTGCCAGTTGTGCTGATAACTCACTACTATTATGGGCTTTTGGACTATACTGGGTTATTTTGCTGAATTCAAGTGTCTACAATCTTTAGACTGGCATCAAGTATGAAAAGGTCCTTTAAAGACTTCTCCAAATACAGCTTCTCTAACAGCAATGGAACACCCATGTCTGACAGAACAAAACAGAACAAAAAAGGGTGATGTAAATAAAGGACCATTTTGTTGTGGGGGGGAAAATATATATATATATATATATATATATATATATATATATATATATATATATATATATATATTAGAGAGCTACTTTCTCTTAGTTCAATGAGATGAAAGATTTGTATTAATAGCCAGGGTTTTTTGTTCTGTTTTGTTTTTGTTTTCTGATTTTATTTTTGTGGAACTGGGGATTGAATTCATGCCCTTGTGCTTGCCAGGAAAGCACTTATTCTACTGAGCCATCTCACCAGCCACCCCAGTTTTTAAAATTAATACTGTTTAGACAAGATGTCATGTCTGCATCTTGTCCTCTAAATGACTACTATGAAGACAACAATATGCAATGTATTAATTATTGTAATTGTCCTACTAACCTGTTTTGAAACTGTTTCATTGCTGTTTTATCTTTTTTCTCATTAAAATAAATGAATAAATAAATCATAATAAATAAAATGTTGGACTACATAAGGTCCAATCAAAATATGAGCAAGTGAATTGCCCCTTCACAGAAATCCAAATGGCCAATAAATACATGAGAAAATGTTCAACATTACTTGCCATTAAAGAAATGCAAATTAAAATAACTGAGATTTCACCTTATCCCAGAAAAAATGACCATCACCAAGAAATTAAAAAATAGGTCTGGGGAGATAGCTTGGAGGCACAATCACCTACCTGGCAAGCAAAAGGATCAAAGTTTGATCCCTGGTACCACATGCCCTGCTGGACCCAGAAGCCCAGAACTCCCATACAGGCCCGAGAATCTGGTGTGGTGGTACGCTCTGATAATCCTAGTGCTAGGGAATCTGAGACAGGAGGATTACTCCATGTCTGAACTGTGTAGCAAGCCCTCTATCAAATTTTTTTTAATTAGGAAATTAAAAATTAATGAATGAGGAGTCTTAACTGACTGTGGGGAACCGATAGCAGAGCTTTGAGGAACCCACAAGAAGGTACAGAGGAACTAGCATTCTGCACTAAGCTCTGTGGTAATCAGCAGTCAGATATGGTGGTGGCTTTTTACAAGATGGCTAAGTCCTGTTAGTGAGAACACCCAGAGCAAAGCCAGCCTGGCTTTCAAAAACATCTGGGCCTGTTGGAGAAAAAGAAAGATTACAAACTTCATGCAGATGACTATCATAAAAATAAATTTCTCAAAGGTCTTCAAAAGAAGGCTCTTGAAAAAAATCCATTGTGGACTGCTGGACTGTGATGGAGTGTTTTGCTGAATTCAAGCATCTATAATATTTAAATGGCAATAGAATACCCATCTCTGACAGGACTTTAAAAAAAGGGGGGATACAAAGGAAAGACCATTTTGTATTTGTATATACAGTTTAGTTAGGATAGATATTCAGCTACTTTTGCTCAATTCTATGAGAAGAAAAATTGGTAGGAATCATGTTTTGACAGGGTATCCCGTCTGCTTCTTGTACTGTGGATGACCACTAGGAAGATAACAATGTAAAATATATTAATTATTGAAACTGTCCTATTAATCAGCTTCAAAACTGTCTTATTTATATTTGCCTCTCGATAAAAGAAAATAAAGAAAAAACTCCAGATAAATTGTACTATAAAATGACTCGAGTTGCCGGGCGTGGTGGCGCATGCCTGTAATCCCAGCACTCGGGAAGCTGAGGCAAGAGGATTGTTGGTGAGTTCGAGACCAGCCTGAGCTACAAAGTGAGCTTAAGGCCAGCCTGAACTGCATTGAGACCCTGTCTCAAAAAAGACAAAAAAAAGAAAAAAAAAAAAAAGACTCGAGTTAAGCTCCCGGATGGAGTTCATGTTATTTAAGATAATAAGGAAGTAACTCCAGAGCAGCTAAAGCTAAAGAGAATTTAGGATGTCAAATATATAAAAATGAGAAAGGTTGCAAAAGCTAAGAAAATTGAAAGACTGAAATCAGAGAGTTCCATCTGCTGGATTTCCAGGGAAAGCAACAGAATAAGTGTGTGTTCTTTTGTGACACCAAAAAAAGTTAAACAATTTGATATTGCCTCTCACCTATAGACAGCTCAGCAACTGGTTGACAAGACTCTTTAACAGACCCAAGATAGAGATCTTGCTGAAGGAAACAGTGGAAGGAGTTACCCATCAAGCTCAACTCAGGGAGATAGCTAAAGAAAGACAAAAGCAGTATAACTGCCTGACACAGTGGATTGAAAAAGAGAAGAAATCATTCATTATTGCACAGAAAATTCAAACATGAAAAGATCTTATAGATAAAATTCAAAAGATGAAGGTGAAGAAAAAAACAGTGAATGCCCCAACCATTCACAAGTTTCAGAGTCACTGGAAATGCTGAAGTGCTATTAGATAAGCCTTTTCAAAAATAATTCAATTTTTAGTAATAACTTCAAGTAATTTCATTAGTTCAGACAAGATCAGGGGCATTCAACATGGATAACCATAGACCCAGTAATTCAAATGCATGGCTTTCCTATTTATTACCATGCATTATTATTGATATAGTATTTGATGTCATTATGTTATCAATATTAAAACCTTTCCTCAATGTCAAAAAAATAAAAATCTGTGAGGGAAAAAAATCTTTCTACATTCTTTGTGGGAATGTAAAGTAGTACAACTTGAATTATACAATTCAGTTGTATCGTGTTCATATACCAACTCCCCACAGAGAATGTAAACATTGTATACTGCAAATATGTACTAGTAAAAAAATAATTAAAAATAAAAATGAAATAATTGCCTACCAATACTCTTGTGCTCTGTGACTGCTAACAAATATCCCATAAAAGCTACTTCCAGAGGTGGCAAGGATATGTGAAGACACATGCAGAAGATCCTGGTACCTGTGATCCTTGCCCAGGTATTTTTCATATTTATTACCGCGGGAAAAATACAACCAAACTCCTAAAGAATTAAGTCAAACATAGTATATGGTTATTACAGGCTTAACCCAGGGAGTTTTACTTGGTAATAATCAGTGAAAGTTAGCTTAAATGTAAGAAAAGAGGAAGGAGAATACAGAAGAGAGGAAGGGGAGAAAATGATAGAGAAGGGAGAAGAAGAAAGAATGAATGAAAAGTATTCTTTTATTCATGTGCCTTGGTTAACACTGTCTTCAGGAGTCATTTGGGATTATTTCCCAGCTGTCCAACATGTTTAAGGTCTCCTTAAGTCTCTTTCATTATGTGTTTTATATGCCAATAAGCTCTTCAGAATGGAAATAGAACAAGAACCCTGTGTATGCACAGCATTGAAGAAAAATGTTAAAAAGGAACTTAGTGAAAAATATTATATGAAGTACACAGAAAAGAGAGACAAAGGATTCATATTTTAGACAAAAAGAAACAAGCTCCAAAAGAATGTCCTCCACTTCAGAAAGTGTACTTTGCCTTTGAAAGAAATAAAGTACCCTTGGGCCAGGGAGATACCTCAGCAGTGTAAGTACTTGCCTGGCAAGAGCAAGTTCCTGAACTGACTCAGTACTGAAAAAAAAGATCACTTTAAAGATACCTGGCAGGGCTGGCCTTATAGCTCAGTGGACTAAAGTCCCTGCTTAGACAGAGCGTGGTGGCCAGGGTTCGACCCCTGGCATGCCATGTCAGCCCTGCCCCCAGGGCATGCTGAGTTGGCGATTGAGACTGGGCTAAAATCCTAGGGCTTGGGAGGCTGACAACAGCAGAATCACTATGCATCTGATCTATGTAGTGAAACCCTGTACACCCTGTAGACGCTGTCCTAAATACAGGGGGAAAAAATAGATAAAGGCTCCTGGCCATTTATTTATTTTGGTACCAGGCATCAAAGTCAGGACCTTGTGCTTGCCAGGCAGGCACTTATGCCACTGAGCTATTTCCCCAGCCCCTTACCTGACCTTTTAACTATGTAATTTCCATCAGATTAGAAATAAGTTTATTTTGCATAAAACTAAAAACATGTACATCTTCTTTTCAAATAACTCTTCTCTGATCGTTTCCTGTCCTGTTGGGCATTGTGGTTTAAGGTAAAATTCTTGGCTTCCATATTCTGTCCACAGTTTGCTGGGAAAAGTTTAATAGCTGCTGCTACACAAAATAGTTTCCATCTCCTTCATCCTACTCTGCTGCAAACCAATCATTGCCTGGCCTTTGCAGCTTCCTTCAGAAGCCTGATTTTCTTCCTCTAATCATTATTTGTGTCCAGAAAAATGCTGTTTTACATCTGGCAGTGACATTATCTATTTGAGAAGCCCAATGACACAGGTGAGGGGTCAATATCCACCCACTGATGCTTTGTTTATAACTAGTAGCTTCCATGAAAAGATCTGGTCTTGGGCAACATTATCTCATTCATCCTTGCAAATTCTCAGAGGATGCAGATAGCAAACACTACTACATTCATTTTATAAAAAACTGGGGCAAAGCCAAAGGCAGTTTGGTCACTTGCAGCCCTCAGAGCAGAGCAGAGTCAGGAACAGAGCTCCACAGATATAAGGTTTTTCTGGCTCACCTCTTCGGGCACACCCTGTCCAGAACACCATCAGTATCCATCCTTCTCTAGAACCAAACTTCCACAAAGCTCATGATCTCTGTCCCATTTCCAGAGAAGGAAAGAGCTAGTCTGCATTTGAAGAGAACAAGCTAAATGAAAGAAATGTATTTCTAGACAAGTAAAATGATACCTCTGTGTGAGTTGACAAAAGACTGGACATAGCAGTCAGTTCTTCTGAGCCCACACTCCATTTGGAAGACAAGTCACATGTGAAATTCCCCTTTTATTTTCCTCATTGTGCCTTTTTTAGAGGAAAAGTCACTAAATCACTAGGCCTCCTGCACATTCTTCTAATGTATATTACACCTCAAATTTTGCTATCTCATGGTCAGAAAAGAAGTATGACACAATCCAAATCATTGATTAAACAAATCTTTAGTTTGTATTGTATTTTACATGTTAAAACAAAGAGAGATGATAAGCTAACTTCACAATCCAATTCCTTCAAAATTAAAAGATTCAATTTTAAGATATGATATTATCATATCAAAATCTGTTTTGAGGGGCTGGTGAGATAGCTTAGGAAACTAAGCACCTGTTTAGGATAAGCTCAGGGATTGGGGTTCGATCCCCAGTACCACATGCTGTGCCAGCCCCACCCTTGGGCACACTGAGTCAGCCACTGAATCCAGATGTAGTGGTGCATGCCTGTAATCCTACCACAGGGGAAATTGAAAACAGGAGGATTACTGTGAGTCCAAGCTGCATATTGAGAGCCTGTACTGAATACAGTAAAAAAAACAAACAAACAAACAAAAAAAACCTGTTTTATTAGTGGTTGCATCCAAATATAACTATGAACATTCAGTAAGGCATACCATATCCATTGGCCCACAGCTACAAACCAGCTTACCTCAGATCAAAAGAAAAAAGAACTTGAAGAGACAATCAAGGCTCTATGTAGCAAATAAGGTCTTTCTCATATCATTATTCTCTAAACAACGCAAATATTTATAACAAATATTTGGGTAACATACACATTGTATTAAATGTTATGAATAATTTGGAGATCAGTCATGGTTCTATGTACATCCTGTGCCATTTTGTAAAAAGGACTTGAACGTCAACAGGTCTTGGCATCTACAGGTGTTATAATCTACTGTGAATACTAGAGATTGACTGATGTATCAGCTACATTATAACACAGTATTGAAAAACATTAATAATACAGAGCCTTTGTTCACAAAACCTAAAACTCTCTCTCATTGATTACCTCTATTTTCATTACAAGTAATACAGGAATGATTTAGAACCTCCAAATAATATAAAGGAATTCTAACTTCGAACATACTAGATGTCCAATATGCTGAGATTGAGTTTTCTAAAATCAAAGAAAGAACTCGAGAAATAACGGAGGTTAATAGTAGGAAGGATTTGTCCAGAGAACGGAAAGCTTCTGATTAAGAGAGACAGAAGGGGTCTTGTGTGGGTAGCCAAGGGCAACACTACTCAAGGAAGTTTTGTAGAGTAAACCCATGAGGTATGGCAGATCTAAGGTGGAGCAGAACTATAATCAACCAGCAAGATTACAAGTATAGTGGCTTAGGTAATATTGATCCAATGGAAAATCATGAAGTGAATGTGTGGTGGGACAAAACTGATACAGGGAAACCTCCAAACGACACAGGGAGAAAAACTGTTCTCCCAGCCTAAAAGGTACATGGGACCAGTTTGTGTTCTCTAAAACTGAAGAATGAATTTTAGGAACAAATGGAGGTTATTTATTATTGAGGGAAAGAAAGCTCCTCTCCAAGAGAGGGACAAGAAGGGGGCCCCAAGCAGGTGTCCCTGGGAAGCTGTCTCTCCTAGGGACTTTTAGAGAGTAAAACCATATGGTAAGGTGGGTCTAAAGTGATGGAGAAGACATGGAAACTCACTTAGGTGGGCATGAGGTGAAACTATGATCAACCAGTGAGGTTACAAACACCATCACTCAGGTAAAATTGATTAAATCCAGTACCAAATGGGGAAGTGAGTCATGTAGCGAGCGGGCATAAATACAGGACAGGGTCTCTTCCTGTTGAGGATTGGGCTAGTGATTCATTTGGGCTCTTTCAAGGTGATTGATACCTATTTAGAATATCAATCCCTGATGCCCATCCCTAGGGAGGTTTCCTCTTTTGTCTTGGTCTTGAGGTGTGGTCCAAGACAAACCCTATAGGAATATGTCCTTATTTGGCTTAGGCATTGTTTTTGTTCTGGTAGTCAGAAGGACATTTGATGACAGTTTCACCCATTTTCAGGCATTCTGTTTGTTTCTGTATTTGGAAGGACAGTTTAACTCATTTTATGGAATGTTGAAGAACATTTCTTTATCTTCTCTCGGAATGCTGAGAAGCACTTTCGTATTTGTACAAGCAGTCACATCTTGCAGTTAGGTGTGGGTGGAAGTTTACAAAAGAGAGGACAAGATATCACAAAATGGAGTTCACATAAATTTTACAAAATGAAGTTGGTTGAACCAGGTTACAACAAGCGGCACACAAAAGACTCGAGATAACAAGTTTAGCAGTGCTATATTGATGGAAGAGAAACCTCTCACCACTGCTCCCTTAACTCCTTAGTGATTGCAGATAAACACAATGTGTATCTCTTTATGCATACCTTATGATCTTTAGACTAGGCTGTAGGTTCTGATATTCATAATTCAGGAAATTATCTGTGGTAAAAACTAGGTATAAGAATTATGTAATTCAAGGATAACACTGTTATCATAAGCCTTATGTACTACTGTGACTTGCTTATATTTCTCCCTGGATTGGGGTTGAAATACTTAAAGAGCATGTGTGTCAGCTATATAATAAATAGCAGGTAATGACCGACACTCTTAATTTTGTAATGCGCTGCATCATTTGGGGCTGTTTTTATACAGTGCAGCAACAGCTCTGCAGAAGCAAATAAAATGTTCAACCTTAAAAAAAAAAAACAAACCAACAAAAAACAAATCTGCAATAGTATTTGAACCTCACTAGGATCTTAGAAAGTAGCCAACTTATTAAATGGTAGACATTGGACTCATGGTAATTTTATTGGAATTTTTTTTTCCACTATCTACTTGAATATAAAAGTTTCAGAAGTGATTCCTTCCTCTTGTGTTTAAAAGTTACAAACATTAAGTAACTCATCAAATTGTTACACATGTTTAAATGTATCTTAAAACTCACTGTGGAGCCAATTCATGGAACAGATTGGTTTAGATTGCCAGTATTTGTGTGTGTGAGTCAGAGGAGTTAAAGGAAGTATATTCTCAGATAAAATAGGCTTCAAAAATGAACAAAATTTGAAAACTCCTGCAGCCCATCATGTCACTGCTGCAGCATGTCTTGCAGGTTCCCTACCTCATTCTCCACATCTTGGTGATTCATTTACTGCTAGCTTACTTTGCTTTTCCAGTTGCTCACCAACATCTTTCTCTTCTTTTCTCTCTGCCCAGCCTTTCAGTTGCCCACTCTGACCCATTACCTGCAGCCAGATGGCAGGATGATACTCAGAGCCCAGCATCATAGGGAACACTTTGGGAAGGAGATCTGGATATAAAAGACATTTTGAGATTTCCAAAATGGGGCAAAGTCATTTTCAAATACCTTACTTCTCTTCAGTATGAGATTAATAACTGTGATACAGGAAACTCATTCATCTTTCTGAGACTGCTGTTTGTTTCCTTCTGTTTCTGAGGCTGGAATTTGGGGGAAAACCAGTAGAGCAGGCTATACTTAGTATGCTATTTAGAAAGTCCTGAAGTAGAAAAAAATCTATCTTTGTTTTGCATTTTGATAATAATCAAGTAAGCAATTTAAAAAAAAATGCTTTTTTTAGGAAGCAGTCCTAACTGAAACCACACTGACAGTTGAATGTAAATATTTCAGACCATTAGCAAGAGCAGGTGCAGACATTTCGCAGAACAATGAGCTCTAGAAATACTTTGGTAGAGAGGTAAACAAATTTTCCTAAGAGACATGATGTAATTCTACAACAGTATTAGGTTGTCTTTTGAGCTGATGCAGATGTAAGGCATTAATCATGTAAACAGGAAAACTGCCAAAATAATAGGAACATGAACCAAGCAGGCCCATTCAAGTCAGACATGAGTATTTCTTAGGTTATTTTCATCTTTGTTTTTTAAAAAGTTAAATATAAAAGTGTCACATGGTAGCTTATGCTTTTGTATTTTTACTTATTCTCCTTTTTTTGGGTTAATACTCAACTTCTTTCATTTTCTAGATAATATGCATTTTCAAAACAAATACTTTCCTTAAAAATTTCCATGTTTTGCAGTCCTTGGTATAAACATAAATGTCACACACCCAGTACTATACAACAGTCGTATTGTATTGCTGTCTCAAGGCTTTGCACGAAATGGGAGCTTTGTGTCTGTCCTGTCCATTTTTTATATTGGGATGGGAATCCCCATTTCAGTTTGACTTGCCTTCAATTCTTCCTGTGCCTCCATCCCACCCTTTCTCTCAAAACCAGCTTACTATAAGAGAGACTAAAAGATGCAGCCAATAGTGCATAGAGGGAAATCAGGTGCCTCTTTATTCCTATTCAGTCTCTTCCTTTCTCTTTGTTAAAATCTTACTGATATGGAGAATTCTTTGTTGATGATCCTCCAAACCTCTTCAAGCTGTGCTTTTACCTCTTCTGGATGGGAGCACAGTCAGTGACTGCCTGGCTATTGCCTCACTCAAGGTAACTGGCCTTAACTCAGTTCAACTCTCCTCTCAGGCAATGCAATGCTTCCCTAACTGAAACCCCAGGAAATCTCCACAGTGCCTGCCTCAGATGGCCAAGGATTATCACTCTACTGAGAAAAATGGCAAACAGTAGTAGACTCTTAAGATGCTATCTCATGCCAAAATAATTTGTAAACTGGTGTCTTGAGTATTTAACAGGTATTCCATGTTTCCCCCCCTCACCCAAGCCAAAAGATCCTTAGGGTCTCAGTGACAGGAGAGACCTGGGGATCTTTCAGCAGGCAAGAAGTAAGGGATTAATTGCTAGTGAAAAGATGTGGACAAAACTGGAGAATCCAGGCTACCCATTCAAGGAATGGAAACCAGAAATCAGGCCAGAGCTCACACTTCTCAGCACAGTGTTCCCTGGTGGAAGGACCTGGTGGCTACGGCACATGCATGCTTTATTTTCTTTATTGTCCTAGTGTTATTGATTTCTTTAATCCTTCACTAGAAAGCTAGATGCTAACCAGATTAAAGCTAAATATCGAATTTTCCTATGCTGCTCCTAATTTTCAAGGGATAACTCACAACCTAATAGAAGAAGCCCAGTGAATTCCATTTCCCATGTTTTCTGTCACATGTTAAAATAAGTAGGAGCCTTTGGTAAACAAGACTCAAATTCCATGGAAGTCACAGCTCAACACAACACAACATTCCAGAGCTAGCAGGCATCACAGTTAGCTAGCTGACTGCCAGGCTGTGCTTCTACTTGATAGTGTATTTTTGAGCCAAAATAAGATGTGAAAACAAATGAAAATAGTTTCTGGGGTCATATTTTCAGTATTTGAAAATGATAATAATAGTAAAAGCAACTTCATAAAATATTTTGAGAATTTTTTCCACTGGAGCTGGAGTTGTGGCAGATTTTTTTTTTTTTTTTTTTTTTTTGTCTTTTTGAGACAGGGTCTCACTGTGCAGTTCAGGCTGGCCTTAAGCTCACTTTGTAGCTCAGGCTGGTCTCGAACTCACAACAATCCTCCTGCCTCAGCCTCCCAGTGCTGGGATTACAGGCATGCGCCACCACGCCCGGCTTTGTGGCAGATTTTTAATTAAAAAAGAATCTTGAAAAAAACAATGGCTTGGGCTTGATTCTTCCTGTTGAGTAAGTGACAACAACCCCATTGCTCACTATGGAGCTGTTCTCCACTGTTCCTTTGGCAGAGCTAGAAGTCCAAAAACAAAAGTTTTTTGGTTTGGTTGGTTTTCAAATTTTTTTTGGAGGGTGGGGAGCATTTATGTCCAGACAGAGGTCTATGAATTTTGCCAGATAGTTGGACTGAAGCTAGAAGACCACATCCACTGCTGACAGCAGAGTTCCAAGAAGATGAGCAGGAAAATTAGTCCTAAACTTTAATGTAGTTACATTTGAGTAAAGATATTTCTTAGTCACAGAGAAGTATCCCTTAATGCTTCATTCTCAGGGGCTGGAGAGATAGCTCAGTAGAGTAAGTTCTTCGCTGGCAAGCACAGGGTCCTGAGTTCAATCCCTAGTACCACAAAAAGAAAGGAAGGAAGGAAGGAAGGAAGGAAGGAAGGAAGGAAGGAAGGAAGGAAGGAAGGAAGGAAAGAAGGAAGGAAGGAAGGAAGGAAGGAAGAAAGAAAGAAAGAAAGAAAGAAAGAGAGAGAGAGAGAGAGAAAGAAAGAAAGAACATGCTTCATTCTCAGTGAATTCTCAGTACTTCTCTTACCTTGCTCATGAATATCTAGTTTTTCCTTATTTGTGACCAGGACTTACCCAAAACCCAACTGCTTCCCAGCCATCCATTTGCTTGGCATCATTAATAAGAAATTTCTAATTAGAAGCTTTGGACTTTTCATCTCAGTCATGAAACGGGGCTCCCCTAACTTTGCAATTCCTAGTTTAATCTTTATTGCTTAACCTCTTGGGATAAAAATCATGAAAGAATGGTATAAAACCATAAAGAAGACAAAACTTTACTGCTGTTATTTTTTTGTTTGTGTGTTTTGTGCTAGGCCTGAGAACTGCTGACATATAACAGAATAATAGAAGGAAGGCCGATGAATACTGTTGTATGTCTTGGGAATCTTCCTAGGGAAATGGAAACCCAAGGAACTGGACGAAAAAAAGGCCACTATAATACATGCGTGGGCTAGATGATAAGAGTTGTTTGTTAACTTCTATTTCTATATGTTTGCAGTATACAATGGAGAATTGGTACATATATATAACACAATTCTTCTTCCTTTCCCTTCCCTCCCGTCCTCTCCATCTTTTTGTCTAATTCCCTTTTTGTCTATCTCCCTGTTTCCTATGATCTGTCTTGTATTTTTCTGTTTAATGTATTTGTATTTTCACCTTCTCATACAAGATAAACTAGACAATATTTAAATTTGTGTGTCTGATTTATACTGGACCTTTGACTTATAAACTCATTGCCTTTGTGAGTGCTGCTTATAACTCAAGGCTCAAGCACCATGTGGAGGTCGATCCTCAACCTCCAGGGAACAACCCGAGGAGAGAGGGAAAATGAGCAATGAAGAAAAAAAAGACCCAGAGAAACATAGTGGGGATAGTAGGGAACAGAGTGTGCCTCTTCAATGTCAAACAAAATCAGTAGCCTTTATTTATACATAAATGATTACATAAATTTTCTTTATGAAATGATCAACAGATGCAGCTTTTCCTCTATAAGCAAGAAACAATCTCAAGTTTGATTTATGAGTGCACAATATTTGAAAGTACACATGGAACTTAATAAACCTTGTTCTTTCTGTTCTATTTCTGCCCTCAGCCCTCAGGGATACTTTCTCATTGTCTCAACTTCCTTGTTATTGTTGAATATACTTGACTTAAGCTTATCTCTGTTTGCAAGCTTAAAAAATAGGGGGCAAGGAGTCAATCTATGAAAGAATCTTGTGCACTTATTATACCAGAACCCCAGGTGATTAATTCTGCACTTTCCTTCATGTAACTTATAAGCCTAAGAGCCCCCAAGGGGAGGGCGTCATGGAGGCACATCTGTATGAGGCTCTGATTTACATATTCTCCAAGCTGGAGGTGATTTTGTCAGCAACCAGGCAGTGAATGGATTGAAGCCTTCAGAGTCTCTCAACCGTGTTCAGGCAGATCTCCGTGTCCTTAGAGCGACATTGGCTCAGGATTTTTCGATTAACTTCATGCAGGAAAGGATTCTGTAATGCTCCTTCCAGAGCTCTTAAAGGGTTATATCTTTACTGAGACCATATGGAAGCAAAAGTGGCTGTCACTCAAGTCATAACTCAAAACTTTGTTCATAAGTTAAAATTAATATTCCACTCATAACCCAAGTTGTTTGTATGTCAGGCCAGTCATAACTCAAAAGGCCAGTGTATTTCAATTAATATGTTCTTGAGAGCTATTCATTTTTCTACAAATGACTCAAGTTCATACTTCTTCATGGCAGAGTAGTACTCCATTGTGTATAAAGAAAATGCATTCATATATGGTAAAAATTTACATATGGTAAGTTATTTTAATAAAAGTCTGTACAGAATTCTCTCAGCTCAACTTGAAGCCATTGATGATAAAGTGATTTTTTTTTTCCTTGCAGTATAAGGAAGGCACTGTTCACATGCAAATTTTATCTCCTGTTTAGACAGTGTGAAGGTGAGAGTAATCTTCCACCTGCTGTTTTTCAAGTGTCTTTAACTCAAAACAATGGTCTTTATGTCAGCATGCTGCAACATGTCCCTGTTCCTCAAAATAACTTTAAACAAGTGTAGTTGAAAATAGGAGTAGCTTTGGAAGAGTTTCCTTGACAACTATTTAAAATAAAATTCCTAACCAGAAATGAAAACTATGGAGCACATGTTCTGGAGGGAAAACCTCTGAAAATCTCTTTGTACCTAAGACTTCAGAGACACCCCAGAAAGGCCAACCAGATTTGGATTATGTCTTTTGGGTGATACTAGTAGGTCATGCCAAAAATAAGCTTTGGTCCAGAATTGTGTTGACCTTCCTGCTATCTCCAGGATAATAGTTATCAATCTTCTTTTTTTTTGCAGAACCAGGAATTGAACTCTGGCCCATGTGCTTGCCAGGGAAGCATTTACTCTACTGAGCCATCTCCCCAGCCCCAGATTATCAATCTTATCTGTTCTGTAGAATCTCCTCAAGCTTTGCAAAAAGTTTTTATGCTTCAGGGTTACTTTTGACCAATTAAATCATGTTTTTGGGGGAATAAGGCAGGGCATTAGAACTTCTTAATGTTCCCCCAACTGTTAACTATACCAAATGGATACCATCCAAGTTTTTTGTTTGTTTGTTTGCTTGCTTGTTTTATTTTGTTTTCTGTGTGTTTTTTGTTTAATTTTATGCATTTGATACAGGGTCTCACTACACAAGTCTGACTTATAGTGATTTTCCTATTTCAGCCTCCCCAGCACTCGGATTGCAGGCATGCGCCACCACACCCAGTAATGTGGCCAATGTGAAGCTCCCAGGGCAGGGCCAGCACAGCATGTGGTATGGGGAATCAGCAGGCACTTAGACCACAGAGCTATCTCCGAGGTCCAAGGGATTCACATGCTTTGGGATATCAGATTTAAGATGACAGAGTGGAATCTTTGAGATGTACTGATGCAACATCCTCATTTCACAAGTGAGAAACAGCCTTTCAAAGGTTAAAGGAATGCTTGAGAATGACAGCACATGAGGCAACATTGTAGGTGGAAATTAGGAGCTAGAAAACATGAGCTCAAATTTAGATTCTATAACTTAAGAGTGATTTAAAGCTTTAATCCTTTTGAAATGTAGTGTGATTTATAAGAGTAAAAATCATCATATTGATATAGGGAAATAAAACTCTCGAGTTGACCCAGATGAGTTCGTGTTCTCTAAAATGGAAGAATGAATTTTAGGAACCAACAGAGGTTGAGGGTAAAACATTATTGGAAAGAAAATCTTCTGTCAGAGAGGGACAGAAGGGGACCTGAGCGGGTTGCCCAGGAAACTGCCTCTTTCTGGGTATTTTTATAGGGCAAAACCATGGGGGGCTAAGGTAGAGAAGAAGGGGTCTTTCTTAGGTGTATGTGGGGTGAGATAAAACTATGATCAACCAATGGGATTACAAGCATCATTGTTCAGGTAAAGTTTAGGCCCACAACCAAATGGGAAGCGAGTCATGTAGTAAGTGGGCTAGTGACTCACTTAGGTCTTTTCAGGTGATGGTTACCTATTTAGAATATCAATCCCAGGTGCTATTCTTTAAGCATTTGTTTGGCCTTTAGGTCCAGTTCACAGCAGGAGCCTCCAGTCACTACCAGAGTTGCAGACACCTTGTCTCCTGTATTATATCTCTTTCAAGAGCCTGACCCTGTCTGACTGCCTTTAATATTTCTAGCTAATTTCACTACCTACAACAATATCTTCTGCATCCACCCCAGGGTGGTGCAGCACTCACACCCATAATCCAAGCAACATTCACACCCATAATCCCAGCATTGGATCTTGAATTAATCACGACTTCTAGGAAGTCCAACCATGACTGTATGAGGCTTTGGAGAGACATCTAGACCAAAACTATAACACCTTCCCTCCTTGTGAACATGGATAAATCAACATTCATAGCTACATATATAGACTTTGAAATTAAATTAATAAAGTTCCAGTAGGAACAATCTCCTTTGAAAACCCAAATCATACACAGTGGTGTCTTGGTTTATGAACTTACTTGTTTTTATAATTTTGGGGAAGGTGACTATATTTGTATTTCTGTAGGGATGAAGGCTCTGATCATGTTTGTCATCCAGTATGGAATTTGTGCCACAGAAGCAAAATTTTGCCAAATGATTTTGTTTGTGAGCAAAATTGTTTGTAAACAGAAGCATTCATGAGCTGCAATACAATATTACCAGAGTTTCTTGAAATACAAAGAAGAAAAAGGGGAAAAACTCCAAACTCAGTTTTCCTCAAATAAAAGAAAATCCTTTTGCAAAGAAAGGATGTACTTTGTAGCAGAAAAATGTTTCAAAGTGAACTATTTGAAAAAATATTTATTGGACATTAAATGTAAATAAAGAATATTTTAAGAAGCTACCCCTTAGGCCCTTCCATTAACTAAATAGGAAGAAACACCAACAAATGCATTCCTTGAGCCAGCATTATCCTGTTACTAAAACCAACAAGAACTTTAAAAAGAGATAAAACTATAGAACAATTTTCTTAATGAACATAGACATAAAAATCCTCAACGAGATTTTTAAAATAAATCCTTAAAAACTATTATACATCATGACCATGTTGGTTTCATCCTAGGGATGCAAGGATGGTTCGAGATATATAAGTCAAGCCCAGCATGGTGGCACATACTTCTAATCCCAGCTGAGGCAAGAGGACTACAGTAAGCTCAAGGTCACCCTGGACTATGGAATGAGTTCAAGGCCAATCTAAATTACATAGTAAAAGCCTGTCTCAAAACAAAAACAGAAAAACCTGTAACTTGATAAATGTAATATACTACACAAACAAAAGTAAGGATAAAAATTGCATCATCTTCACAATAGATGCAGAAAAAGCCTTTGATAAAACCAACCCTGTACAAAAATCTTGAGTAAAATAGGTACAGGATGACCTTCCTTTAAAATGATAAAAGCCATTGGTAACAAACTCCCTGCAAAAATCATACTAAATTGTGAAAAACTACATCAGGGAATCAAATGAGGCTGTCTGCTCTTGCCACTTCTGTTCCATAGAACATCTGAAATGTTAGAGCAACCAGGTAAGAGAAAGAGATAAGATAGATTCGAATGGGAAAGAAATGAGTCAAGCTTTCCCAGATATTCGATTCCCAGATTCTTCACATAGAAAAATCTGAACTACTCTAACAGAATACTCTTAGAACTCATAAATGCAGCAAAGTAAGAAGAAACAATATAAAAAACATCCATGACAGCCTATACACCACAAATGAACCCATTGAAAAAGAAATCATGGGACGGGGAGATGGCACAGTGGAATAAGTGCTTCCCTGGCAAAGAAAGAAAGAAAGAAAGAAAGAAAGAAAGAAAGAAAGAAAGAAAGAAAGAAAGAAAGAAAGAAAGAAAGAAAGAAAGAAAGAAAGAAAGAAAGAGAAAGAAAGAAAGAGGGAAGGAGGGAGAAAGGGAAGGAGTGAAGAAAAAGAAAAAGAGAAAAAGAAAACAATTATATTTATTTTTTCTTCTAACAAAAATTAAGTATACAGGAGGTAACCTAACCAAGAAAGTGAAAGATTGCTAATATAACCAAAGCATATAGAACTCCAAATAACATCAATCCAATTAAAATCCACTCCCAGATATATAATAATCAAGATCCCAGAAATTCAGCACAGGACCAGTATACTGAAAGATGCTAAAGAAAAAAAAACAGATCATATTTAATTAGTATTTAATTTTCTGAATATTGCTTAATTTTAATTTTTATTTTAGAATTTGTTTTTGTTTTAAGATTTATACTATATCTTTGTATTATAATTTATCTAAAAAACATATGATATCTTCTCCTAGTATTAGAAACTTTAAAAAGTATATTTCCATTTTCTGTTGACTTTATATTACTTCTTCCTTGTCCTTT
>PVKA01038206.1:0-20419 GCA_004027165.1 Ctenomys sociabilis | reverse complement strand
TAATATTTTTTATGTATATGCTTTAATCATTTTTTCTTCATAATAAGTTTTGGACAATTTCATTTTTGTGTATCTTGGTATGATTGTATTTAAATTTCTTGTGCAAAAGGCTCATTTTTCTTGGAAATGTGGTATTATAAGTTGAACTAAATTCAGAAATTTTATATCTTTAAATATTACTGCCTATTCCTTTCTACTTTGATAATTCTAATTATATGAATATAAAAAAGGAAAGAAAGGGGCAGTTAATGCTTACAATTTTTGTTTTTACTCTGATTTTTTCCTCTCTTGAATTTCTTATAACTTCTTAGTTATTGTTTTTTTAAAACAAAACTTATGCATTTATATCTGGTAATCTGAAAAACTAATTTTCACAAAGCATGTAATCAGCAACCATTGTTGGATTCCTATTACTTTGTTCAGTGAAATCTTGTATCATATGCTGTTTTCTTCTATCTCTATTTTGTATTCTTTAAAAATATTCATAAAAAGTACAAACAAAAACACCTGCAGAGGTGTTCAATGATGTTGAACTACAGGCTATAGGGGGGAGAAGCCATTAATGAGAATGAGTGGCAGACATCCCCGTACTCTGCAGCAATGGCCTAGACCTGATCACTTTTTCCCACGTGGCTGCTCTTCTGATCCTGTTAGGACAACTGCAGACTGCCCCAGGTGTGATCTCAATCTCCTCGCCCTTTGGATGCAGCCACTCAGGCAGCTTCAGATGTCTCTCTAGGTTTCCAAGAGAACACAGGGCAGACTTATCAAATGTCAGTTCTGAAGCCATATCTCCATAGAAGCACTAAATTATTTAGGTTTTTGACAGTCCTTGCACTTTAAAAAGAGTACACTGGTGTCCTGAGCCATCTTGTGCATTGCAGTGGCTCAGTATCATATAACGAGTAATGTATGAAGAAGACCGTGATTTCCCGTAGTTCTGGAGGGCGGCACGTCTAATCACAAGGCATCAGCACCTGATAAGTGGTTTGTTGCAGAAAGCTATGTTGGAGCAAGAGGACAGATAGAGGCCGACTTGCCTGTTTTTGTTTGTTTTCAGTTTCAGGGATTGAATCAGGGCCTTGCCCATAGTAGGTGAGGGCTCTATAATTGTTCTATGTCCTCCCAACACTTAAAAATTTCTTTATTTTTCCTTTCCTTCTTTCTGGATAGGGTCTCACTAAGTTGCTCATGCTGGCACTGAACTTGCAATGCTTTTGCCTTGGCCTCCTGAGCAGCTGATATTATAAGCATATGCCATCACACTGCCCTGACCTTTCTTTTTTCCTTTATAAATATCACTAAAATTATATTGCACTCTTAAAAGTGTCAATTATGACTTGGTTGTTTGGATTTAAAATAGCTAATAGCTGGCATTTGGGAAGTTTGAGTACATAAAACTCAGTAACATTGGTTTTTACTTGCAAACACCACTTAAAAATTGTAGATGCCAAAAATAGTTTAAAATATTCAATTTTTGTCATGTAAAAAAATTTGCATCATGTGTATGTGATACAATGTTGTTTTTCGTTCAACAAAGTTTTCATGTCATACATGTTATGGGAAATAATTGAAATGTTGTTGATAAAGTCCAATAAATAAAATGTTATCTTTTTGTAGGAGACTCTTCCAGGTCCTCGTCTCAGTCCAAGAAGGCAATGTTTGTAATCCCAAAGTTACGTTATTGGAATCCCATCAAGTTGATTCCAATCTACCACTTTCCACACAACCCACGGTGAAAAGAAAGACACTAAATTATACTTTTAATCATCGGGGAGTCAAGGGGCCCTAGGTCCATTCACAAAGATGGTTTTCTGGAACCAAGAGAGCGACCCAGGGCCTCACCCAGTTTTTATTCAGTGGAGGAGTGGCTTGAGGAGGATTGACTGAGAATTGTGGGAAGTAGGTGACTACTGTGAGCTGAGCTAGGTGGGGGGCCTACATTTACCTCTGCCGTATGCAGAGAGGATATGCAGAGGGAGTAATCTGCATTATATAGTATTTAATGTTTTGGGAAGTCTGGTGCTTCATCTCTGACGTAGTCTTTCGAGCCCCAGGAAGTCATAGCCTCTGTCTCGAGGCTTGATCTCAGCTGGCAGCGGGGAGCATTAGCTCTGCCGTCCTGTCTCCACCCAGCTCACATTAAAGAGCAGCAGGTTTACCAGGGATGCACACATGCCACCTTCAAAGACCAGCACCTCAGCTAGACCAATACACATTGCTTAAATCCAATTGAAGGATAAACAGAAGTCCTAGCCAGCTCTCTACATAACAATACAAGGAAATAGGATGGGGCAGTCAAAATGGAGACAGTCGCTCTTCTTTCAAGGAGAGCTGCTCAGGTGGTCCTCCACATCTTTTCTTATCCTATTTCTCCTCCTTAAACTCTCCATATACTTTTATTTATTTATTTTTACTTTTTTTGTGTGTGTTATAAGGGATTGAACTCAGGACCCTGTGCTTGCCAGGCAAGCACTTAGTCTACTGAGCTACCTCCCTAGCCCAAAATGTCCATATATTCTTGTGATGCTTCTGAAATTTGATCTTGTTTTGATTTATTAGCAGGTCCTCTGAGAGAAGCTTTAAAGGCTTCAGGTCCCAATTCAGCAATAGATTCTCTTAGTTCTGTAGTTGTATTATTTTCCAAGTCTTGGCATGTCTTGGTGAAGTAGTTCTCCAAGTTCTCTCTGGGAAGAAAACTTGTGTGGAGCACCGAACTAGGATTAAGATTTCCAACACAAAGCCAAAGTAGGATAGATCTTGTACTAACAGTGCTCAATAAAGGTCTGCTTTGCTGTTTCTCCACCAGAAGTTTAGTTTTGGCCTCTTCTAGTCTCTGAGCCTTGTTTAGCTTATTGAACAATAATTTTCTAGTTTTGAATTCTTCTAAATAGTTTTTTATATATTTCCATGCATTTTATTGGAATCTTCTTGAGTTGTCATTTTATTTATTTATGATTTATTTGTTATTTATTTATTTATTTATTTTGTATTTTAGGGAAGGATCTCCAGGGTGTTCAGGGTCTCACTACTAGATCAGACTTGTTTACAGCCTCCCAAGAGCTGGGATTGCAAGCGAGCACCACCATATCCAGTCTCAATTGCCAACTCAGCTTGCCCCTGGGGGTGGCATGGCAGGCCTGTGGATAGAAACTCCGGCCCAAGCACCTGCTTGCAGGCACTTTAATCTGCTGAGCATTCTGGCCAACCAAATTGTCATTTTAGACAGCTCTGATTCCAAGTCCTTCTCAATTCCACCTGATTTCTCATTGAGGCATTACTCTCTCTTACCTGCTCTAAATTTTCTTGAGATGCTGCTTGTGTCTTTTTTTTTTTTTAAGTGCATTTAAAAAAAATCTTTTATTTATTTGGTTCACTACACAGATCGGACTCATAGTGATCCTCCTGTCTCAGCCTTCCCAGTGCTGTGATTACAGACATGTGCCACTACACCTGATTTCAGTGGCCAGCATGATGCGAGGCCAAGATGGCATGCAGCACCAGGGATTGAACTAAGGTTGTTACGCTTGCCAAGTGGGTGCTTAGACCACTGAACTATCTTCCTGTGCTGCTCATGTCTTTCTTGACTCTGGTCTTTCTCTTTCTTCTCTTCATATTGACATGATCTTTTTTGTAAACAATTAAGCTCATGGATCGATTATTTCTATCTTCCAGCATGAGGCTATGTTTCTCACTCTCACCTACAAGTGCTTTCACAGTATCCTGAAAGTGGTCTTGGGAATTAACCACTCTCTTTTCTTTATAGTTGATTTTGTCCTGAGCATCTTTCAACTGCTGTCAAAGTGTTGCATTTTCACTTTGTAGCTGAGATCATTTCTCCCGCATAGATTCCTGCTTTCCCATGTATTTATTCACTTTGCCCTGCTCATCCTGCTACACCTGCTTCAGTTCTTTCATTTGACTTCCCACAGGGGCAACGTTGCAGAGGTCTTATTCTCAGGAAAAGTGGTTTGAATGACAGAGACAAGAAGCACAGCAGGGGCTGGGGAGATGGCTGAGTGGAATAAGCGCTTCCCTGGCAAGCTCAAGGGCCTGAGTTCAATCCCCAGTTCTGGGGGGAAAAAAGCACAGCATGCTTTCACTCTAAAGGTTTTCCAGCAAGCCTGGTCCTGGTGATTTGGTCCTACATCAGACAGTGACTATGTTTCCAACAACATGAATATCTCTGAGACTCTTCCACAGAAGTCTGTTGATCACTTATCTGGGGCTGCAGATGAAAGAGGAAAAAAATAGACAAGGAGAAGAATCACCTGAGAAATATCTTTATTTGCAGCCCACCACTGAAACACTGAAACGAAAAATTCTGCTCCTAATAAAGCAGTAGCAATGGAGGCTGCACAGAGAGATTCAAATCGGAAGAACCAGACTTAGAAGTGACATCAAAGGAGGAGCAGAAAAAAGAAAAAAAAAAGGTTTGATGGCTGTGAAAACAGGACCAGATTGAAGAAAAAGAGCAAATAGTAAAATGGAAGTGGACCAGCCAAATGGCTCAGTGGATTAAAGTACCTGCAAGCATGCACAGGGCTGGAGATTAGATCCCCTGGCCTGCTTTGCTGGCCCCGACCCTGGGGCACGCTGAGATGGCAATTGAGACAGGGCGTGGTGGCAGGCACCTGTAATCCCAGCTCTTGGAAGCCTGTAAACAGGCAGATCCCTGAGAGTCCAATCTAGTATTGAGACCCTGAACTCCCTGTAGATCCTTCCCTAAAATATAAAAATAAATAATTAATTAAAAAAAGAAATGGAAGTATCGGAAAACCTACAATCCTCTTGTCTCAGCCTCCTGAGTAGCTGGTATTCCAAACCTCTGCAGGTCTGCCGGGCTCAAGGTTACCTGGTCCTTACTATAGAGGCTGAAGACCTTCAAGGCAGAGACTGCTGGGCACCCTGGCACCATCGCGCCCCTCGACATCTGACTACCTTTGAAGGTGACTCAGTCGCCACTTTGCACCGACTGCTAGACTCTGTTGTGGGCTTCCAGCGCGCACCTTGCGGCTCTTGCGCATGCACGTCTCCGCCCTAACAAATGTACCATCAGAACTACACAGCCACTCTCCAGAGGATGTTACAATACTAATGCACTCATGAAGGTAGAGCCATCTGGACCTCATTATTTCTAGGCCCAGCCTCTCAACACTGTTGCATTGGACAGTAAGTACACGATTTCAATCCACAGCACCTGATAGCAGTAGGTGCCATCTACTGTAGATAATTAGCAGAAGACAGAACAAAGCCACTGCATGCATGGCTTGGCTCCTCACAGCATTTGCGGAAGCTTCTAGGCAATCTTAATTCCCAGGACATTTTACAAAAAAAATAAGGAACAACTTCCTAGCTTTCTCATACACCACTAAATACTAAACATTTGTCAGGGTCTGTGATTTATGGGAAAAGCAAAGAAAGAGTTATTTCACTTTGGCAAAGTGGAGAGCCCTTCTCTACACCTTGCATAGGACTTCTGCTCTTCAGCTGGCCTAAAGGTCTCACAGAGGGGAGTTTAGCTACTTTGTCACCCAGCAGCCCACTCAAGGATGGGTCAAGGTCACTGGAGTCATTGAGCCCTGGCTCATGTTTCAGCTGTCATTTTGGAAATATCATCTGCAGTGCCAAGAGAGATCTGAGTTCTAAGGGACAAACAAGCTCAGAACTCTGAACATACCAGCCTCCTCCTTACCTAGCACCACAGATAGGCTTCTTGTCATCCTTGCTCCTTCCTACACAAACAGAGATTTAGGCATGCACACAATGTTTCTCATATAACACAAAATAACAGTTTATTAACTTATGATGGAGGCTACCCTAGTATAGTAATAAATACCTGAGTATCTGTTTCTGCAGCCAAAAGTCTGCTTTGTGAGCACAAAATCAGAGCTGATAGCTTGAATAGCCAGTGAGGTCTGTTCACCCCAGAAGGTCCTGCTGATACCTCTACTACTTTATAGGTGGAGAATTAGCAAGTGTGCCTGAAGTCCCTTTGTCTCTCAGCCTTTCTTCCTCTCCTTTGAAACATGCTGGGTAGACATTCATGTTTTCTTATTATCCACTTACCCTTCTTATAAAAGCTAACTATATTATTCCTGTAATACAATAATTCCATTAATAAAAATAATGATGATGGACTAGGAATGATGCTTAGGTTAAGTTTTGTCCCATTTATATGAAATTATTCCTTTATTTAGCAAGTAGTTATTGAGCATCTTCTATGTGCCAGGTACTTCCCTAGGCACTGAAGAGACTGGTGTAGAAAAGATGAAGATGTTTACGCAGGTGAGGGCTTATCCTGCCTTGTGGACTTTCTAGAGTACATGGTACTCTAACTGGATGGCTTAGTTGCTTTCTTTGTTACTACCGCAGAATACCTCATTGTTCCAGTGTCTGGGAGACGAGGTCTATTTTGGTTCATGGTTACAATGCCAGGCTCCAAGGCAGCAGTAGCATGGTGGAAAGTCTGGGGGAAGGAAAGCTCTTAGGTCAGGGTGAAGCTTGCAGGGAGCACGGGGAGGAGCCAGGGGAGAAGTGGACCCTTCCTGGTTACGCCCCTAGTGAACTGCCTCTGGGAATGCAGATTAGTCCATAAATGAGTATAGTGACGCCAGGGCCCAGTCACCTTTCAAAAGCCTCATAGCTGCACATAGGAAGCCATTGGGGCCATGTTAGATCCAAACCCTCGTATTGGATGTAAGGTTTTACCAGTGCCTCCGGGATGGTGTTAGAGGTTGCTCTCGTAGGGAAGCTAGTCTAGTTTTAAAATCACCTAGGAAGAGCAAAATAAAAGATAGGCAGTAGAAAGTAGCAAGGTCTTTTTTAAAGAAGAAGGGGGGAACTGGGACGAGAGCTCAGTAGAATAAGTGCTTGCCTGACAAGCACAAGGGCCTGAGTTCAATCCCTGGTTCAGTTAAAAAAAAATTAAGGCTGGTCAGAGAAGAAGGGGAATGAGAGACGGGGGTGAGAAGAAAGGGATGAAAAAAGAGAACTGAAGAAAAAAATGGAAACAGAGCTTTTGCAGGTGGAAAGAGGAGCTGGAAGGAGCAGGGTGGCACGGGAAGGCAAGGGTTGAGGAAAGAATTAAGATGTGCTGTGTCCGGGCATCAACTCCTTCCCACAACAGACATACTGATGAACTAATGTGAACAAGTTCTAATCTAATAAAAAAAAAAAAAGGAAAAAAAAACCATAGACTACACTTGTTTTGTTTTGTTGTTGTTGATTGTTGTTTTTTTAAAGTCAGGATCTTGCTGTGTAGTTCAGGATGGTCTTCAACTCACTTTGAATCCCAGGCTGGCTTCAAATGTGAGGTAATCCTCCTGCCTCAGCCTCCCTAACACTGGGATTACAGGCATGGGCCACAATGCCCACCCCAAGGTCGACACACTTGTGAAAAATACGAAGATTGTTTTAGTCATGGACACTAGTATTTGACATCAACAGAGCAGTTTCTAGCTAAACAAATATTTAACTTTGACAAAACTAGCAATCATTATACAAGAGATTATGACCAGCATATAGGCAAATGTGGCATAATTCATGATTAGGCTGGGTTTTGTTTTTATTTTATAATGGCACATATATGACACTGACGGTACTTCAAGAGACTACTGTAAGTTGTTAGATGCAATCTGACTGTTTGAAAAGCCTTCCCTGAAAATGATTATTCTTGAAATAAATGTATAAGTGTGAATAAGATGAAAACAGTGATTCCATAATTTCATATAAGATCCAGAAAAATTTTCCTTAATTATAGAGAAGATGTCAACATTAATAAATGACATCATTACCATCAAATTCACATTTGTTAATGCTCACACTTTGTGTATATTAATACCGGATCTGTGTCATGTTTACAACAGACACTGCTGGTTTTCTACCCTACAACCTTCCTTCATGGTTTCTTGCTAGCAGAATTATTATTATTATTATTATTATTATTATTATTATTATTATTATTATTGACTGGTTTAGGGAGGAAACCCTCCTTCTGACCTGGAAGGTGTACCATACTTCACCAGAGCTCCTCTGTGTGGCCAGTGTCTGTATAAATGCTTTCTATATCCTGCTCAGGGAGAGCTGGAGGAGGAGGCAGCGTGGAAGCTTGTGGACAGGTGAGTAGTTTTATGAGTGAGTGTTTTTATCCTCATAGCATAAGTGGACTAGGAGAAGCCAGACCTCTTACTGTTCAGATTTCATAGGATAAAAATGGGATGCTTGAAGTTGTTGTCTTGAAGTCATGAGAAAACATATTTGAGAGCAAAACAATAAAATCATTGTGGAGTATAAAAATAGAACTTAAGTTGTTGATATCAATGAGTTGTGGAGTGCACCATTTTGGACTATCTCTGAACTTACTGTAGATAACAAAACTATTGTCAATCAAGACAGTGGTCTCCATAATGGAAGGAAAAAACAATAGAAATCTGTTTTTATACTTTGATAACTCATCTTTTAAAATATATTTAAAATACAGATTGAAATCAGTAGCTTGTTTCAGTCCATTATTTGTCAGAAGGCTGGATCCTGGCCTGGAGAGATAGCCCAGTGGCGCAAGCTCGTGCCTGGCAAGTGTAAGGTCCTGAGCTCAATCCCCAGTTCTTCCAAGAAAAGAAAGAATGAAAGTTGTATCCCCAGCTAACCCAAGAGATAGACAGGTCAGCTCCATAAAGCAGAAGGGGGCTTCCCTAAGTTTTTTTGTTTGCTTTCAAAATATTGTAAGGTTACAGTTTATACAGGCCAAATTAAGTGAATTTAAGGGTTATATTATCCTAACCAAAAGAATTTATGAAACTTAGGATACTTGAAAATGCTTTAAATGTTATGGATTTCTTTATTTATGTATTTGGTACAGGATCATACTACATAGCTCGGACTCATAGGGATGCTCCTGTTTCAGCCTCCCCAGTGCTGGAATTGCAGGCATGCACCACCATGCCTGGGCTGGCTCAGCATGGCATGTGGTACTGAGAATCGAACCTGGGTCCTTGTGCTCACCAGGCAGGAGCTTAGACTGCCAAAGTATCTCCCCAGCCCTGTTATGCATTTCTTACTAAAAATGTCAGTGTATTATCATCTATGAAAGCACAAACTTATCTAACTTGAAAAATCTCAGTGGAGCATTTTGATAAGTTTTGAACCTATTTATTAAAAAATTAAAAATTTAATTTAAAAAAGTTCTGTTACTTTTGAAGAACAATGATTTTTATAAGGGAGAATGGTAAAATACTATCTAGTTTCAAAATTTGGACATAAGCTGATACAGTTACTTTACTGATTGTTGAGACAAAAATAACCAACACCCAAAGTCAGAAGCAGAAAGGTTTATGTTAGCTCGAAGTCTGCAGAGGTTTCAGTCTGTAGTTGGCTGGTTCCAGGCAGGGCAGCATGGCAGAGGGACATCGCAGAGCAGACAGAATGCAGCAGGACATGCTGCAAGAGCAGCAGGCCTGCTCTCTCTCTCTCACTTTATATTCCATCCACATTGTAAACCTAGTGACTGGTGCCACCCACACCCAGGGTGGGGCTGGCATTATCCACTCCCCCAGTCCCAGCTCTAGCCACCTTCAGAGCTGCCCACTGTGACCTTGCTTTGGGAGGACACGTAGATACAAGCCACAACAGCTTTCTTCTGAATTTATAGCCTATTATGAATGTCTTTTCTTTATAGCTATGAATATTTGTGGAGGATCTTTTGCTACTCTGGTGGTCATCTAGACCTAGTATAAAAATAAAAAATGACCATAGTCTCGGATTTATACTTTTCAAAAACTTTGAAATAGTTTTCAAATTCAAAAATAGGAAAATAAAAATATTAGCAATAAAATTATCTTAAAATATTAATTGTCGGGATCTGTTGGCCTCAGTCAGATTGGTTCTACCTGGGGAGAAATGATGGCAGGAATGAGAAAAGACAGATGAGAAGACAAAAGCTGGGCTAGGTGGGGGCTGGTCTGCCCGGTAAGTGAGGTGAACCCAACCTTACAAGACCCACATTTATTTATACCTTTGCAAAGCTGGTAACATGTGAAACAAGGTTGCCTAGTGACTAATAGCTGACCTTAACCAGACTGGTTGTTTGTCTCAGGACTGATGTAGCTTGTCTGCTTTAGGCAGTAAGTCCTAGACCCACCTACACACATTTGATCAATTGTTTTTGCTTCCACAGCTCCCAACAAGTAATATTACTTTCATTTACTATATTAAAATTCTATTTTTGTATATGTTTATAAAATATAAAGAATATATGAGCATGGTCAGCTTTATATATAACTGACATATGTTAAATTGTTGGGTGCATTCCCATATGTATTTATGCACAATAAAGTATATATATATATATGTTTTATATAAATATATAGTATATAAATAGTATAGTATATATAGAATATAAATCATAAAGTATACTTTATGATTAAAAGTACCTTAAACCAGTATATATAATGTACTTTTAATTAGCCTGCAGTTACTTTCTGCCAAAATGTTCTTATTTGGTGCTTTACTCAAAAGCAGCTTTCAAAAAATGAACTTTTTAAAGAACAATTTTAGTGTTACAGAAAACTGAACAGAAAGTACAGAGTTTCCATCTGTTCCTTGGCCCCACTCCCTTTTCTCTGTTACTAATGGCTTACATTAGTGTAGTATATTTATTATCACTGATGAGCTGACATTATTAACTGAAATGCAAAGTTTAAATCAAGCATCATTCTTTGTGGTGTACAACCTCTGTATTTTGATGACTGTGTAATGTGTATCCCTCCTTAGAGCATTGTACATAACAGTTCTACTGTGCTAAAAACCCGTGTTCTTATTTAGCCTGTCCTCCTCCCCAACTCCTAGCAACCATGGATCTTTTTACTGTATTCAGATTTGCTTTTCCCAGAATGCCATACAGTTGGAATCATACAATATACAGACTTTTCAGATTGACTTTTTTCACTTAGCATGTATTTAAGTTTTCCCTCTTTTTTTCTTTTTTGCCTTGATGATGCATTTCTTTCTAGATATGCTCTTCGTATCACCAACTAATACTCCATTGTATGGACATACCACATTTTGTTTATACATTTGCCTGTTAGAAGCCCTCTTGTTTGCTTTTGGGCTTTATCAACTATGAATAAAGCTCCTATAAATATTTACATGTGGGTTTGTAGGTGGACATATGTTTTCAGTTCATTTGGATGGATACCAAGGAATATGATCACTGAATCATATTGCAAGATTGTGTTTATTTTCATAAGAAACTGTCAAACTCTTTTTCAAAGTGGCTAAAACATTTTTGCATTCCTGTCAGCAATGAATGAGAGTTTCTGCTCCTTCATTCACACTAGCATTTGGTGTTGTTATTGTTTTGGATTTAAGCCATTCCAGAAGGCGGAGATTCTAACCAGCTACATGTAGTGCTAGCTCAGTGCTGTTTTACTTTGCAGTTCCCCGAGGACATGCAATGCGGGTCCTTTTCCTATGTTTATTTGCCATCTGTGTATGTTTTTGATGTTGTATCTTATGTCCATTTTTAAATAGATTTGTTTGTTGTTCAACTTTATGAGTTTTCATGTGAAATTCTGGATATATCTTTTATCAAATATATGAGGATTGTCTGTCATTCTCCTAACAATGTTATTCACAGAGCTTCAGCTCCTCCTCCTGTTCTTTCTCTTCCTCTTCTTTTCTTTCTTTCTTTTCTTTTTTTTTTTTTAATGTATTGGGTTCTTACAGTGTCTCACTATGCAGCATAGATTTATGGTGATCCTCCTGCTTTCAGCCTCCCCAGCAGCACTGGGATTACAGGTGTGCACCACTATGCCCAGACTCTGGCTGGCTCAGCCCGCCCTGGGGGTGGGGCTGGCATGGCATGTGGTGCCAGGGATTGGACCTAGGTCTCTGAGCTTTCCTAAGCTTGCCTAAGCAGGTGCTTCAGTCTGCTGCGCTATCTCACCAGCCCCTTCAGCTTCTTTGTTTTAGTGAGGCCCAGTTTACCAATTTCTTCTCTGCATGGATAGTAGTACTTTAGGCATTATAATTAAAAGATCATCACCAAACCCAAGACTACTTAGATTTTTTTTTTTTTACTTTGTTATCTTCTAGGAATTTTATTGGTTTACATTTTATATCCAGGTCTGCGATCAGGTTTGAGTCAGTTTATGTGAAAGGGAAAAGGGATTGAACTTAGGCCCTTGTGCTTGCCAGGGAAGTGCTTATTCCACTGAGCTATCTCTCTGGCCCTGTGAAAGGGAAAAGGAACACGTCAAGGTTTATATTTTTATTTGCTGGTGTCCAGTTGTCCTGGCATCACTTGTTGAAAAGACTGTTCTTTCTCCATTGTACTGTCTTTCCTCAAGGCCAGTGAATATACTCAATATACTCATGTGGATCTAACTGTGTGCTGTTTATTCTGTTCCACAGAACCATTACCTCCTGCTTTCAATAATACTGCACTGTCTTGATTACTGTGGTTTTATAGTAACTCTTGCAATCAAGTAACGTCAGACTGCCTAGTTTTTTAATTCAATTAAAAAAAAAATTTGTTAGCATTTTAATGAGCACCCTGTCCAGTGCCTTCAAGCTACCAGGACACAGGACCCCCCCAACACCCTTAATCTTCTCCTCAGCTCTTCTGCTGAAGTATTGGCTTTCATGATGACAGGCTGCTTTGGGAGCTCACCCTTCCCAAGAACTTTGTAGTAGCCCGATCGCACTACACCAGTGATGGGAGCTGCTCCAGTCTTGCTTTTGGCAGCATTTCCTTGTGTCTGCTCACTGACCAATGTCCACAATTTATCAAGGTTGTCAGTTGGGCAGAGGCTCTGGTTTCTCTTTAAGTAGTAATGTCTCATACCAACCTTCCCAAAGTAACCTGGGTGATATTTGTCAAAGTTGATCCTGTGATGATGCATGCCACCAGCATTACCCCGGCCTCTGGGGTGCTTCTGGTGCTTGCCGATGCACCATGGCAGTGGCTCACATGGCCCCGAAGCTTCTGGGTCTTCCTTAGTCTGGGGGGCATGCTGGCGGCTGAGACAAAAGTGAAAGGCTCAGCAAAGTCCAAGAGGTTTCGAGCCTTTATTCAGTATTGTGTTACTTTAATTTTTTCTTTTTTAAAGTCTTTTCATATAACCTTAGAATTGGTTTGTAAATATCATAGCACTTACACAGTGGTGTGAATGTGTCATTTAATTTATCCATTCACAGATGTGCTGAAGGCCCAGGATAGTTTTGTGTATTGTCATGGAGAGACTTGAATCCAAGTCTTCTGCTGCCGAATTGTCAGTGTTTTCCTCTCTACCGTCTTTCTAGACAACAAGCCAAGCATGTATACCTGCTAGCTTCAAAGTTATTTATTGTCTACTGTACTTGACCTGTATGCAAAATAGAACTCAGAACTTATCACAGATTCATGTCCACTCCATAGCAGTTATTCACAAGGCTACCAACAGTTCAAAGTGACTAGGAAAGTGACAGCTTGTGGTGTGAAGAGGGCTGGGAATGAGGAATCTGGCCAAAAATGAAAATGATCAAGCTGTTAGGAGGTGGCTACATGAACTGTTCTTCAAAATCAAACTTGGCTCCTTGGAACTGTCATCAAAATACAAAATGACTGGATAAACTGTACTGAAATACAACCATCTCTTGATCTTAGACCCCTTGCTATCTCACAAACACATCTCTAAAACTCAGTGGAAAACTGTTCTTTATATGTAACTTCCTACACCAAACCTAAAGAATCATTTTTTCTGAGTTTTTTCTTAAGGGGAAAATTTTATATATAACCTTACCAGGTTTAGCACAGAAAACTTTGAGAAGAAAAGCAAAATCACATATATTTTTATTGGATGAAGACAAACACCACCGCCACCACAAGTTTAGCATTTTCCTTCTACTATTTGTTTTGTGAGTATATTTATTGTCTGAGGTCTGTTCTTTTTAATTATTTTTCATTAGGCCTACAGTATTTGGATATGTATATGTCTAAATGTTTTGTTACACTTTATTACGGGCATTTCTTATGATGTGTGTATTTCTTGAATATTACTTTCAGTGGCTGCATATACTTCATCATATAGCTGTATAATTATTTATGTCATAAGTTTGGTACTGTTAGAAAATTTTCTGTTGCAATTATACTCTCAAAGTACAACATGCACATGTCTTCATCCATATGTCTGATTTCAACACTATTGTTCTTATGTAAAGATAAGAACGTTTTTTTGGTCATGGGAGGCAGCAGTCTTCCAAGATTTTGTTGTCAGTTTTGTTAAAACCTGTGTTTTTAACACATTAGTGCCATATTCTTCCCACTGTCTTCGTGTCTGAAAACAATGAAAGACACTTATCTTGTCTCTTTTTCATCAATTTGTTTGTTTTACCCTTCTGGTAGCTCTTATCCTGATATAAATATCTCTCTCTATTTTTTTTTTTTTAAGTTCCAATAGAGATACGGGAAAGTGACCTTTAGAAAGAGGTCCTCGAATGAAAACTAAACCAAAGAGCTGTCAGAAATCCTACACTGATTTGTCTTTAATAAGGGCCTGCCAGCCAGAAGCTGCCAGTGGCTTAAATGCTTCTCTGAGATGACCCAGACAGCATTTTTTTCCAACCCTAGCAAGTTGAATTTCCTCCTTTTGAAATGTACAAAGCTAAATTCAAGAAAGACGAAATAATGAACAATACAAGTTCTTTCATTCTCCTCTCTTGCACACTCTCTAAATACACATGATTGAATGGTTGGGTCCTTTCTTTTGTTGTTTTAGTGACATTTTCATGCCTCATTTACCAAATCCATTGTGTCATTAATTGCACCAAGTCATGAAGTTACCTAAAATCCTATACCAAGTATACTTTTACAGCAATGTTTACACAATGTATATGAAGTATCTTACGGTAGAGTGGGTAATGGACTGCCTACTGCAATAAGGTTAGGGTCATTATATAGCACAGTATCTTCAATATGTTTCCACACCAGCTGAGTCACTCCCAGATTCATAAAAATGTACATCTTATTACAAGAATAGAAAACTAGGGCTGGGGATTTAGCTCAGGAGATGCAGTGCCTGCCTAGCAAGCATTAGGTCCTGAGTTTAACCCCCCACCAAGCAAAAGAAAAGTGTAGACCAAACTTCCTTTTTGCGTGTGTGTGTGTGTGTGTGTGTGTGTGTGTGTGTGTGACTAAGGAGTGAACCGAATTCCTGTGCACTGAACTACATTTCCATTTCTTTTTTGTTATTTATTTTGAGACAGGGTCTCACTATGTTGTCCTAGCCAATTGGGAGGCTGAGGTAGGAGAATCAGTGGACCCAAGAATTTAAGACCAGCCTGGATAACATAGTGAAACCCCTCTCAAAGAAAAAAAAACCTAAAAGAAACTGAATAAAATAAAAGAATGAGAAAATAAGATTTGCTCTATAAATACAAGTTTAGATTAAAACTTGAAGTCAAACAATTCATTATATAGATAAAATAAGAATATAACCACCTCAATCAATGAAGAAAAAGCAATAGTAAAATTCAGTATCCATTTATGATAAAATATTCCCAGAAAATTGGAAATATAAGAAAGTTTCTTAATCTGATGACACATAGGAAAAATCTATAGCTAATGTTAAAGTAGCTCAACTCTCAATATTTCCCCACTAAGATGGTAAACAAGGCAAAAATGTCTACTCTCGCAGCTTCTACATTGCATTGAACTAGAGCTCTTAAAGAGGATCAAAGAAGACAGCAAGAAGAAAGGGCATAAAAAATGAAAAAGAAGTAAAACTTTCTCTAGTTGTGGATAATGTATTTTTTTAATGTATAAACTCTTCAGAGGTTGAAACAAATAAAAACTTGTAAAACTAAAGTAGAAGCTTAGCAAGGCCTTATGGTACAATGTCAACATATAAACGTCAATTGTATTTTTACATGCTAACATAGAAAAAGTTGGAATTTAAAATATCATCAAAAATAAAATGTTCAGGAATAAGCTTAGTAAAAGACATACAGAATATTTTTGTTGACAAATGTATATACTACTTAGAGAAATGAAGAAAGAGCTAAATAAGTAGGGAAGTATACCATCTTCATGGAATGATGACTTCGTACTCTTAAGATCTCAGATCCCATACTGCTTGGTGGGGCCAATGCAATGCCAGTGATATTTCTGGCAGTTTATTTTTAAAAACTAGAGAGGAAGAAGTTTATTAAACTAAGTGCAGAAATAAAAAGGACCTAAAATAGCCAAAACAGTCCTAGAAAAAAACAAGACCTATACTACCTTGCTTTAAGACTCACGATAAAATTACAGTAATCCCCCTAGGATAGACAAAGAGATCAATGGAACAGACCAATAGTGCAATGGGGCCTCAAAGAGACCAATACTTATAGATCTTACTGGTTTATTTTGGAAGTTGGTTTTAAACATACATGTCAAGTATATTTAGGAGGGAGTAAAAAGGCTGTTAAACATATGGTGAAAGGAAATTTGTTCAACAGTGATGCTGAACAATTAGCTCCCTATGTAGAAAAAAAAATAATAAACTTTAACTACATCTAGTATCATATATAAAAATTAATATGAGGTAGATTATAGATCCAAATACGAGTAAAACAAGGATATTTTCAACAGAAAACATGAGATAGTCTCTCTCCTGGTTTACTGGTACCTCGCTTCTAAAACCTCTGGAATCTCCAATGAGACATGTCCTCTTCTAAGCTAATGTCCCAGCTGGAGACTCCTGGATAGCTTCAGGATGGGTGGGGTCTGGCTGCCAGAGGAAGCTACCCTGTGACTATAGGAAGGGAATTTTCAGTTGTCCCCCATCCACCGACCCACCCACCCACCCACTCACAGTCTCCCCTCAAAGGAGGGAGGAGCTGAAGACTAAGATGATCACCCTACTCAGTGATTTAATCTGTCATGTCTACTTAGCGATGCCTCCATGGAAGCTCAGAAGGACAGGGTTCAGAGAACTTCTGAGTTGCCGAACACAGCCATGTGCAGGGAGGCTGGTACAGTAGGGCTTTGTGAACAGGATCTCCTGAACTCCAGACCTTTAGGAGCCGCTCGCTATGTGTATGTCTTTGCAAGGCTGTCCATTTGTATCCTCTGCTAAGTAAGAGTCACAGCAGGCCATTGCTTGGACCAAGCTTCCTTCCAGACCAGATGGAATAGCAGAGTAAAATTCCAATGACTGAACCAAAACTAAGTTGTTATCTGATCTTCCAAGAACCCAAAAGGATGAGAGAGAATCAGATTGTGAGATTCTCTCTGCTCTGTTATTTATATCCTTTAATTCTTACAGAAAAGTAACCTGAGCTAATCTGCTTTTAGCCAGATATTTTTCTGTTCTTTCACCTCACTATCTTTGCATTACAAAAAAAAAAAAAAAAAAAAAACAGCTTTGAAATGATTAATGTTTATGTTCCTTGTTTCTGCTTTCTTTTGCCTTTCATGCTTATAAAACCAACCTCTTTTATCCATTGACTTTTTAAAAAACAATTCTGTATTATCAGCACATGCTTGCAGTACATGATGTTTATATTCCTTGTGGAGAGCTGTTGTATAACACATCTTAGTTATTTTTTAATCCCTTTCCCTTCCCCTCTCTTTCCAACTCCTGACCTCCTTCCCATTTGGACAAATCTATATATCTATATCTGTGATATATATATATATATATATATATGTTCTTTAACACACTAATTATATTTTATTTACCCTAGAGATATGAAATATGTATGTTTGTAGTGACTTGTTCATAGTAGCTTAATTCACAGTGGTCAATTAGTGTAAAACACAAATGTCTGAACAGAGAATGGATATACAAATTCAGCTACAGTCATAGAATCAAATCTTTCTTGGCAATGAAAAGGAATGAACTTCTGACACAACCTCGTGAAGGCATCTGATAGATATTCTGTTGAGTCTAAAGAAGTCAGTTGAACAGGAGACATGGCTCAGTAGAATAATCGCTTGCTTGGCAAACCCAAGGGCCAGAGTTCAATCCCTGGTTCCACAAAACAAACAAACAACAATAACAAAAAAGTCAATCAAAAGAGTACAGACCATCTGATTCTATCCTGTGATAATTATAAACAGGCAATAAGTTGATATAAAGCAAGATGAGCAATCATAATGAATGACACATGTGGAGGAGGTCAGGAAATGTCTTTTTTTTTTTTTTTTGAGACAGGGTCTCACTATGCAGTTCAGGCTGGCCTTCAGCTCACTTTGTAGCTCAGGCTGGTCTCGAACTCACAACAATCCTCCTGCCTCAGCCTCCCCAGTGCTAGAGTGCTAGGAACTTATGGGGAGACTGAGGTGGGGCTGCTGGTCACATTGGTGCATCCCATCCAGTTAAGATTTAAATGTAAGTCTGTATTTCAATACTTATAAATTATATACTAAAAGAACTGTTAAAAATATGTTATTTAATTGGGAGTAAGGACTGTTTGGCAATGTAGATTTAAAAAGAATGGCCAGATGTGATGACTGCTGATGCTGAGTGGTGGTTATATGAGGCACTTATTATACTCTTCTGTTATATTTTATACTTTCCATAATAAAAAAAGGCAGACTCTTTCCTTCTCAGATTAAAGTAATGCAAAGAGGATAAGGAAGGAAAATCGAATTATGAAAATAGGTTTTGGAGACTAGAGAGAGGGTTGCCTAGCTGAGTGGCCGAGTGATTACTTAGCATGTCCAAGTCCCTGTGTTGATCCCTATTAGCCCCCCCTAATAGATTTTAATATAGAACAGCTATGACTATGTAGGCAAATCTGTAGCTTAGTTTTACGAATCCCACCTGGCCCTAGATGAAATTTGAATTCAACATCAATGTTACCATTAATTAAAGATGATTATCGATTTTCATTCTTGGTCTTTTTTTTTTTTTTTTTTTTTGATTCGTCCAGGAATCAGCTGGGAGAAAAGATTGCATTTACTCAGGGCTGTTTGGCTCTCTAGCAGTCCTAGCATCTCTGCCTGATAGGTTGAACTTGGCATTACCAAGGGCTTCCCTTCGTCAGTACAGTGCTATAGCTCCTGTGATGGGAAAGCACTACCTCCTTGACAGCTTTGCTATCACTTACGAGGCTCCAAGAAGGGACTGTTTGATTTTCTCATTGTCTTGTTGGTCCCTCCATCTAGAAACTTGAGCCCACTTCCATTGTCTCATCAGAGGATCGTTATACATGAAGCCAGGATTGTGGGCTTTCCTGCTCAGGGTGAGTCCTCTGCTGTCCTGGGCACCCAAGAGGTAGTGATGTCCCCAGTGGTGAAAAGTCCTATGATAAGTGCCATAAAACCTAACTATCTATGAGGCATTTTTATTTGTTTTTGTATTTTAGTAAAGGATCTACAGGGTCTCACTATGTAGATCGGACTCATAATGCTCCGCCTGTGTTCAGCCTCTCAAGAGCTGGGATTACAGGAGTGTGCCACCACACCCAGTCCCAGTATCAGTCTCAGCAACCCCATGAGATGGAACCAGCATGGCAGGCTGGGGATCGAACCCTGGCCACTGTGTCTGCCTAAGCAGGCTATGAGGAGTTCTTGATAAGGTTTCTCAGTGGTCTTTATATAAATAGGCTTCCAAAGGGCCATCCCAGAATGTCACAATTTCTGAAATGAACATGTGGAATAAACATCTTTGGGATTAGAATTTAGAAATGGAGGGGACCTCTTCTCAGCCAAAGACAATGTAAGAATTGTTCAGTAACTTATTTTCCTATCTGGGAAGTATAATAGGAGAAACAAAATTTGTGTGTTTAACTCCCAGATCAGAATTAAAAGATTTATCTAGGGGAAACCTCCAAATAAACACAGGGAGAAAAACTGATCTCCAAACCTAAAAGGTACCTGGGATGAGTTTGTGTTCTCTAAAACCAAAAAATGAATTTTAGGAACAAATTGAGGCTATGAGCAGAATATATTTATTGAGGGAAAGAAAGCTCCTGTTTGAGAGAGGGACAAGAGGGGTGCCCAAGTGGGCTGTTCCCCAGGAAGCTGTCTCTTCCAGAGACTTTTATAGAGGAAAACCATGTAGTGAGGCAGGACTAAGGTGGTGAAGAACATGGGAACTCGCTTAAGTGGGCATGAGGTGGGACAAATCTATGGTTAACCAATGAGATTATAAGCACCATTGCTTAGGTAAAATTGATTAAATCCAGGATCAAATGGGGAAGCAAGTCACATAGCAGAGTATGAATATGGGACAGGGTCTCTTCCTGTTGTAGGTTGGGCTAGTGATTCAATAGGGCTCTTCCAAGGTGATTGATACCTATTTAGAATATCAATCCCTGATGCCCCTCCCTAGGGAAATATGTAGCTGTGTTTCCTCTTTTTGTCTTTTTTTTTTTTAAGTTATTTATTTTTTAATTTATTTATTTGTATTTTAACTTGAAGAGTGAAAAATAGAAGCAAAAGCAAAGAGAA
>PVKA01038205.1:0-20419 GCA_004027165.1 Ctenomys sociabilis | reverse complement strand
TTTCACTCTGTTGACAATTTCTTTTGACATGCAGAAGCTCCTTAAGAAGAGTTGATCCCAGTTGTTGATTCTTTCAAGTGCTTCCCGTGCAAATATATGTTTGTTCATGAACTGTTTACCTACCCCTATGTCTTCAAGAGTTCCTCCTACTTTCTCTTCCAGGAGACTGAGTGTTTCTGCTTTAACGTTTAGATCTTTAATCCATTTTGACTTTAACTTAGTGCATGGGGATAGAGCTGGGTCAAGTTTCAGTTTTCAGAATGTAGAAAGCCATGTTTTCCAGCACCATTTGTTAAATAGGCTATCTTTCTTCCAGTGAGCTTGTGTAGTCCCTTTGTCGAAGATAAGATGGCTGAGTGTTTTTGTAGATGCCTCTGCGTCTTCTAATCTATTCCACTGATCCTCAAGTCTATTTTGTTGCCAATACCATGTTGATTTTATCACAGTGGCTTTGTAGTATAATTTCAAATCAGGAATTGTGATGCCTACTGCCTTGTCTTTATTGGCCAAGATTGCCTTTTCTATTCTAGGTCGTTTGTGGTTCCAAATAAATTTTAGGATTGATTTCTCTATATCTGGGAGGTATGTGGGTGGCAGTTTGATAGGGATTGCATTAAATCTGTACAGCAATTTTGGGAGTATGGCCATCTTCACGATGTTGGTTCTTCCTATCCAGGAGCATGGAATATCTTTCCATTTTCTGAAATCCTCCATAATCTCTTTTCTAAGGGTGGGTTGTAATTTTCTGTGAAAAGATCTTTGACTTCCTTGGTTAAGTGAATCCCAAGGTATTTCATTTTCCACGGTGCTATTGTGAAAGGTATTGTTTCTATAGTTTCCCTTTCAATGTGTTTGTTATCTGTATAGAGGAATGCTATTGACTTCTGCGTATTGATTTTGTATCCTGCTATGCTACTGAATTTCCATATCAGTTCTAGCAGTTTCTTGGTGGAATTTTTGGGGTCTTCCAATTAAAGTATCATGTCATCTGCAAATAGTCACAGAACTTGTTGATGCATTGAATTGATGCTTTGAAAGAAGAATGCAGTCGGATATTACTGCAAAGCCCAGCAGGTCTAGGCAAGGAGTTATTCACAGAGAGAGGGTGTATTACAGAGGTAAAGGTTTGCAGTGATTGTCAGAAGTCAGTTTAGGATGCAGTGCTTTTAACATGCTTGCTAGGTAGGGGCTGGGGTGATGGCTCAGTGGAATAAGCATTTCCTTAGCAAGCACAAGGGCCTGAGTTCAATCCCTGGTTTCATCAAAAAAAATGAATAAAAATAAATTAACATCCTTATTAAACCTCCAAGTACTGCTGCTTGTATGCAGTTGTCTAGATAAAATCTGGGAGCCAACAGCATATTAAAGTCTAAGGCCTTGTGATTAAAACATTACTCAGAGAGTGAGGGAAAATAGAAGAACAAAACAATGTAAAGGCGGAGGCCTGGAGTGCTCTGAGATTTAGAGACCAGAGCATGAGGAAGAACTAGAACAACAGGAAGAATCCTGCATCTGTGACGTGAATATCTTTGGGTAATCTGGGATAATAGCAGCTTTGGTGAAGCGGTGATTTGAGAACCATATATAAACAGTGTAAATAGTTTAAGAGAAAGCAAAGAGATTTGTGACAAAGAATACAAACAGCTGTTTGAAGCAGTTTTACTGTTAAGAGGAGGAAAAAATGGAGTAGAATTTGGAGAGAAAAATTAAGCCGAAAGCAAGGCATATTTTAAATAATGTGAACAATATTAGAATGCTTGTGTGCTGAAGTCAGTGATGCAGGACTGGGGGTGGGGGGAGGGAAGCACTTGATGATGTAGAGAACAGAGGGATATTGTTTGACAAGGCAGTAAGAAATGGGACCCAGTGCACAAAGGAGAAGTTGTTTGTGTTTAGGAGCATGGACAATCGTCCAGAGCAATAAGAAATAATGCAAAATTCATGGTTAAAGGCACAGGAAGATGTGCAAAAAGAACAGTGGGAGATTAGGGATGTTCTGACTCTGTGCTTTTACAGTATCACTAGGGGAAAAGAGGTGTTAAAACTTGCAGTAGAGGGTAGAAAGCAGGATATGATCCTCTGGTGGAGTGGAAACGAATGTGCCAGGGAGATAAATGTGCAGCTTACAAAAGACTTGGTACAACATTCCCTGTCTAACAATTTACGCGTTATGCATGAAAACTTGGGCTAGATAATTCTTACATGTCTAACTAGTATTCAGACTTACAGTAGAGGTGTGCTTTTTAGACTTAGGACAGACCGGTCCGACTTTAACAGCACTTGTTTTTATTGGCTACAGTACCTCATTTAGTGCCCAATTGAGTTAAAAATCTAGCCACAGGAATGCAACTCAGTCCTTAAAGGAGGAAGATCAGCATATTGAAAGCTAGATGCAACTTTATTTACCCTGCACTTCTATTAAGTATTAATTTGTACCCATTATTCATTGAGCGTGACACCACACCAAGCATATTATCATTTTTATTTTTTTATCTTTATTTTGTTGTGTGTGTGAAGGGTCTCACTATGTAGCTTAGACTCATAGTGATCCTCCTGAATTCTGTCTCCCTAGCGCTGGGATTGCAGGCGTGTTACACCACCCAGACTCCATGGCAGGCTCAGTGTCCCTGGGGGCATCCTGGCCCCTAAGCAAGCTGAGCTATGTCTAAGGCGCTATATTGTCATTTCCAATTTACTTAATCTCACTGTAATCCTGTTTGTTGGATGCTGTTTCTCACATTTTGTGGATGAAGAAACAGAAGCTTTTTGATGTACTTTAATAAATTTTCAAAACTATCTGGCAGCAGAATCATTATTCAAATTCAATCCACCTTATCTCTAGGGCCATAGTCCTTAACTGAATACAGGAACTTTTCAAAATATACATGGCATTCAGCCTGAGATTCCTGTTTTAAACTATAATAATACCTCAGTTACCCAATGACCTTTTCTTAGAAATCATTGTTGTAAGGCACAAAAAGTGGCTTCTTTTCTCCTGAGGTCTATCTCCCTCCCTGTTATTTGTATAGATCTTGTATTTTGTGAAAAAGTGGAATTAAGGTGACACAATTAAGGGTGCTAATCTGCAGATTATATGATCATACCTGGTGCTAATCTTCAGATTATATGTTCATCCCTAAAGCAATAAGAAGGGTCCTTTGAAAATAAAAGGAAGCAACAGAAGAGGAAATTGGATAACTGAGCTGAAGAAAGAGGAAGGGAGCTATGAGGCAAAGGGCAGCCTCCAGCAGGTGGAAAAGCCAAGGAAGTGGATTAGCCCCCTAGTTCTCCCAAAGGAATGTGGATTTCTACGCTTTGATTGTCACAAAACACATCTAAGACTGCTGACCTCCAGAATTTTAGGACGATTATTTTCTGTTATTTCAAGCCACAACTAAGTGGGTTATTCGCTAATTTATTAGAAGGCAATAGGAATTTTTCCTTCTATCTGTCCTACAATTCTGTCCGGCCCATACACCCAAGTCTTTTAGATTTCATCTCTTAAACGTTTGTTGACATATCCCTACCTCATGACCATGTTATTCTAGGAAGCATTTAAGCTTGCAGCTTGCTGAATTGAAGATCATCAGAGAAACACATTGCTTTCCTTGCTTCATTTTTCTTTAAATCAGCACTTCAAACTCCCTCCACTGGCTAGAGCATTATCCTTGATTGTTTCTTGCTTTCCATATTTAAAGCCATGGCTCACAGTTGTGCAAAGCATTTTATCATTTGACGTGCATGAGGTAACATAACTAAGTATGGAGAATTAGAAGGGAAAAGCATTGGGGAGAGCCACTCAGAATGGAGGAAATTTATTTTTTCTTTATTTCTCTGTGCCTGGTTTCATTTACACTGGTTGCCTTCCTGAACAACGCTTGTTGTTTCTGATAGTATGCCTTATTTGCTTAGTGGCTGTAAATTCAGCACAACTGAAAGTCACGCAAGTGCATCTCTCCTTGGTGCTCTCACCACCCGCTGTGGCTGTGCATGTGGGAGATATCTATTCATACATCTAGTTAAGAGATGATTCATAAAGAGCAAAGAGAAAATCAGGTACTTCAGCTGATCTTACATTCTAGTTAGCCAAATTTACTTTGTTTAACTGGCATTAAGGAACAAAAAATGGACTTGGATTCCTGGATTTAAAAATGAAATTCTACCTTTAACTGTCACTGAAGACACTACTATTGTCAGAATCCAGTCTTCTAATACGAAAAATAGGAACTCATTGTATGTCAAATGCTAGAATACACTCACATCTACATTGACTCAACTAACTTGGTGAGGGTGAAGGAGTGTAAGCTCACAGGCCTTTTCATACTTCTATCTAAAAGACAAAACAATTTTTGATGTCTAGTAGGATGAGGTATGAATGCTAGATAAATGTGGACCTTAATTATAATTCCTAGAGGCAGTTTCCATTTCTCTGTGAGGAAAGATGGAAATCATCTTTCTAGTAACTACTTTCCTGTTGGCAATCTGTGGGACTGTGAACATTCCATGGACTCAGAATGGTTTTACTCACTACAAATTTTTCAGTTTGGTAGTCTAGGCCAGGAGTTATCAACTCATTTTAGGGACGGGCCAGATAACAGATACTTTATGACTTCTCATCCACGATGTCTCTATCAAAGCTACTCAACTTTGTCTTTACAGAGCCAAATCCATTGCAGGTAATATGACAATGAACAGGTGTGGCTTTATTCTAGTGAATGTCTGTTTTTACCAACTAAACATTTTGCTGGTATGTGAGCTTGTGAGACTTAGCATGATGACCCTTCATGGACATAGTAATGGAGATTTTGTGTGAATCACTTCTTCACTGAGCTCTTTCCTGTTGAAACCAATATACCAGGAATTAAGTTTTTATCTTCTTAGCCTACATTTTTCTATTAAAAAAGTGTTTAAAACCCTAAATCATATTATGAAAAAATCTGACTTAAAAAGTATTTAGAGAACTGAATGGTCTTGACATTTTTTTTTTTCCTTTTTAAAGAACAGAAAATATTTTTTGAGAGAATAAAAGCTTCTATCTGAGAGATGGACATAAGGGGACCCAAGTGGGTTACCAAGGCATCTGTCTTTCTTAGGGATTTTATAGAGAGGGAATCCATGAGGTGAAGCGGGTGCAAAGTGGGAAACATGGACACTTGCAGAGTGGGTATGAGATAGGACAAAACTATGGTCAGCCAATCAGATTACCAACATAAATAGTCAGGAAAAATTAATAAAATGCAATTTATTATGAATAGCACTGGCTATATATATGACTATGTTCAAATGTGTTTGAAGGGGCCTGGGAGAAGGCTCAATAGAATAAGTGCTTCCCTGGCAAGCACAAGGGCTTGCCAGCTCCACCAAAAAAGAAATGTGTTTCAAGTAAAAATATTGGGGCCTTGGGAGATGGCTCAGTGGAATAAGCACTCCCTTGGCAAGTGAAAGGGCCTGAGTTCTAATCCTTGGTTCTACCAATTAAAAAAAAAAGGAAAGTAAGTTCAAGTAAAAATATTGTACTACAAGTTATGAAGTAAGAAATACTTCAATTTCTATTCTCACCTGTCTCAATTTTATTGGCTCTTTTACATATGAGGTGTTTATACCACCTCCATACGGCGTTCCATTGGTATACTGACATGCACACTGACATAAATCAGAGTGTATTTTAAGTGACAGAAAACACTACTTTGGAGGTGTAGTGATGCATGACTATAATCCCAGCACTTGAGAGGCTGTACAGGAGGGTTGCTATAAGTATTTGGCCAGCCCAAACTACGTAGTGAGACCCTGTCTCAAAACACAGAGAAAAGAAATACTAAATTTGTGAAATGCAGAGCTTTTCGATGAATCTTCTTGCCTACAAGAGATATTTTACAAAGTATGAGAAACAGAGAAGAATTATTTCCACAGGTGCTAGACAAATAACATGTTAGAGATATTTAATTACATTCAGAATTTGTCCAGGAAAGTGTCCAGAAACTTGTTGTCTAAGCCAGCATTGGAACTGGGATTTAACATCGAGTCTGTATACTATAAAATTTCCTTACCTAGGGCCTATCTAAGCTGGCTATTTCCACCAACGGAAGCATTACTTCAGATTTTTTTTCCTGTTATTTAATGCTGATAACTGCTGGTGCTGAAGTTAGTCTGATGCCAATATATCACCAAAGGTTTTCAACATAGTACGAAATTCTTCTGAATGCAAGGGGAAGATTTGGCCATATTTACATTATTCCCCAAAGCAAGTTTGTTTCATGGGTTTCTAAAACAGCAAGTGTTTTGATGTTTGCATATTCTCTCTATTTTATATTCTCATTGTTTCTTTCTATTCAGCTTTGCCTTCCAATTCACTTGCTCAGTGAGTTCAGTCATTGAAAATATTCAGAAATCATGAGCAGATGGTGAATTCACTAGGGAATTTATGCAATTCTCTGATTCATTCCATCAGTCTGGAATGATACAGAAATAAGCCCAGTGTGAGTTTAAGCATATTCTGCCTTGAAGAAAGAACCACAAAAGGACTGAAACATAAATTTGAGTAGCCCACCATTTCTACAGAATATTTCAAATTAATTTTAACTGACACCTGTCAGTTCTTCACCCATGATAGTTGTGTTTTTCAGTACATGATTTTTTTTTTCATATATGTATTTGGTATAGGGTCTCACTGTGAAGCTTAGACTCATAGTGATCCTCCTGTTTTCAGCCTCCCCAGAGCTCGGATCACAGGTGTGTGCCACTACATCTGGACAGGGTTGCTGGCTCAGCTCTCTCTAGGGGAAGGGCTGGTGCAACATGAGGGACCAGGTTTCTAACGCTGGTCCCTGCGCTTGCCAAAGTGGGCACTTAGTTTGCTAGGCTATCTCACAAACTCTATTTATACCATGTTTATTAGGGCCCTTATTTCTCATAATGAGATTTTTTTCTCATGATTCATTTATATCAGCATTTGTTGCCTTTTAAAAATAAATATGTAAGCTTTGTTTAATGGTAGTATTGCACCCAATGAGGCTTATCTGAGGCAGTATTATTGCTAGTTAAAAAATAATATGTAAGTTTTGGCACTGCAATGGTTGATTAAGAAATTATCTCCTTTTTATTTTATAATTTAGCAACATAATTGTAACATTATGTATAACACATATCCTCTCTCTTACTCTCTCTATATATATATCATTACATATTACACATTCTTATGATCCATAAATAGATCTGTGAGAATTCCAGGTCTTCACAATAGTATTGTGCATACAGAAATGCTTGGAGACATTTCTAACTCTCACAACATGAGAAATGAGAACAGGTGACATCTTACAGTACTAGCATTTCATAGGTACACGGTAGGGGTGTACTGGGTTTCCCTTGATGACCCCTACCAAATCAGTGAGAAGAATTATCTAGCCTAATTTTTCATGCATAACAGAATAAATTACTAAATACATAGTGATGGGAAGTCCTGGTGAAATCTAAAAGCACATAAGTATGTTCACATGTAATTCAAGTAGTTCTGCATGAAATCACAGACCTCTAACATAAATCCTTACAGTACATATAGGGTCGACTTATAAGAGAATGTTGGAAGCTGGGACAAATACCCGACACTCAAGTTTAGGTTTATTTAGCTCACAGTTACTGGACGTTTCCTAGCTTAAGGAAGCTTGAATTACATAGCAAGACCTCAAGACACTGCTGTTCTGCGCTACAAGGTCTGGAAGAGGCTGGGTTGCTGCTGTGTCCAGGATGAGGCGCTCCATACCTCCAAGTGCGGCCTCAGGCTTGCAGGGGTGGGTGTAGGAAAGCACATGCTCTGTGAGTTTAATGGTTCATGCTTCTCTGGCCCCTCCTATCAAGCCCCTCCCTGCTCCTCTGACCCCACCCCTCAAACCAGGTGCTGCTCCTGAAGCCAAGACTCCCTCCCATTGTTCCGTCTTCCTGCTTATTCCTTCCTTGTCTCTAAAGTCCACTTCCTGCTTTCCTGCCCTTCTTTCAAAAATGTATTTATCAATTCATAAATTTCATAGGTTACATATGAGAAAAAGTTATGTGACATTTAGCTCTCTGAAGCCAATTAACATGAAGACAGTTCGTTCTGTTTCTCTGCAAATGACACGATGTCACTGTTAATCATAAGCACCAATTTCTGTGTTAAGAACATTAGGGTGTAGAGAATCTTGCAACAATATATCCCAATTAGTCTTTTCTTCCTTGGGAAATGAGTGAGCAGGTTTAGCTCTGAATGTATATGGCTCCATATAGTTTTAGGGATGTATTGGCCCAGAGCCTTTTTTATTTTAATTGTCCTTATCTCAACCCTTTACTGCCTGTCCTTGAATAACAGAAATGTTGCATGTTAACTCAGTAAGAACTTGCTTCCTGGAGATCTGCAGGAAGACACTGGGAATGAGAAGATATTCTCTCCGTCTCCCACTCTCTTTCTCTCTGTGTCTGTCTCTCTATCTCTGCCTCTCTGTCTGTCTGTCTGTCTGTGGCTCTCTGTCTCTCTCTCATCTTTTTCCACATAGCTGCTGACTCTATAATATGGCATGTACCAGAGATTTCCGAAGATGAACTTAGAACTCCATGTATTTAAAAAGCATCAGAGATCTATATAAGGAAGAGAAAGTGGAGTGCTTTTCAGTGCAGTATTTTTGTGTATCACAAATATATTTTCAGCTGGGCATGATGGTGCACCCTTGTAATCCCAGCACTCAGGAGGCTGAAGCAGGAGAATTGCAGTGAACTTGAGGCCAGCCTGAACTGCATATCGAAACACTGTCTCCAAATATGTTTGGAAGTAGCTATAAAAGCTATCTTCTGAATATTTGAATTGATAAAGTGTTGTTCCTTGGAATAAGGTACCTTGCAGCATTAGGCCTATTTTGGCCACTTGCAGTCACTGGGACAAAATACCTGCCATCCACAACTGAGAGGAGGGGATGTTTCTTTTGGATCACTGTTTCAGTCCAGCTGGCTGCAAGCAGAAACAGGATAGAAGAGGGACCATAGTATAGGGACATGGCAGGGGGAAACACTCTCAGGCCAAGTTAGGCAGGAGGCAAGAGTGAAGGAAGGAGTCAGAGAGGAAGATAAACCCTTCCAGGCCATGCTTCCACTGATCTATTTTTTTTTCCAAGCAACCCCACTTCCCAAGTGCACATTGTGCTATGAATTCACCAGTGGATTACTCTGCGGATGAGGACAGCAGCCCATATTCCAATTGGCTTCCTGAAAGCCCCACCTTTTAGAGGACATTATCGAGCCTCACGGGAGCAAGACCTTCAGGAAATAAACAGATGTGTGCAATATACCTCTACACATATAAGTAAACATATGTTGTCCATTGTAAAGCCCTTTGTGTGTCCATTTATAGCACCACATTCAGCACTCCTGAGCATTTTTGTACTGGCTTCAGAGCTTATTACTGAGCTATACTTTTCTTGCTTGACATTTTGCCTTTTTTTTTAACCAGATGCTGCTCTATTGAAAACAAAGTTTTGTGGTCATTATGCTTTCACTATGAGTGTTCACCCAAAGACTGATGTACAGAGGGCTTGAACCAATGTAACAAGGTTCAGAGTTGAGGCCTAGAGTGGTGATTTGAGCCAGAGTGTTCTAGATGAGTTCGTAACTGGATGGGCTATTAGGAGGTGGAACAGAGTTAGAAGAAAATCAGTGGAATATCTTGCCCTCTTCTCTTTCCTCTGTGGCTCTTTCCCTCACTCTTTGCTTGCTGGTTTTCTTGGGGTAAGTGACGGCTCCTTTATGTTATCAGTGAAGATGTTCTGCATCGCCTCAATGCATAACAAATGAGACAGTTGACTATCAATGGAAACCTCTGAAACTGAAAACCCATATAAATCTTCTCCCTTGTAAGTCGTTTTTCTTAGCTGTCTGCTCACCATGAAGGGAAGCTGACTGGAATGGCTATCATTAAGAAATATTCCCAGAAGATCTGCTGAGCCAAAGAATATTTCATTCTTGAAAGTTTGAAGCATGATGCTAATTATTGCTCTTCCAAGAAGGCTGGGACAGTTTGAGTTCCCACCAGTATGGAAACATTCTCATGTCACCTGGCTTTCCTAACAGCGAGATTCCTCATGCCCTTCCATCTTTGTGAAACATTTCTGTTCTTTATTAATATGAAGAGTAAAAAAATCTCATTGTAATGCACCTTTTGATAACTAGTGAAGATGAGCACATCTTCATATTTAACAACCACTTTCAATAGTTGTTTTTGAACTGTTTTTTTCACATTTTGTCCATTTAAAAGTAATATCATTTATCTTTTTAATTCTGACTTGTAAAGCTCTTTGAATAATAAAGAAATCAGTTTGTCAAATGAATTACACACTTTCTTGAAGATTTGCTTTTTACTTTCATCATGGTGTTTTAGATAAAAAACGTTTATATTTTTATGTCAACATATTCATCAATCTATGTACCTTCTTTATACATTAGTAAAAAAATACGGTCCACATTAATATCATAAAATCATGCAAACATGTCTCTTTAGAGTGCAATTTAATTTTTAACATTTATATATGAGGTTTGTTTGGAATTTTGGGGGAGAACTATTCAGGCTTAATAGCTAGTGGGAAGGCTCTGTGAAATAATATGAGTGGAATTAAGGTCTAGACTCCACCAGTTAATAGCCAAGTGACCTTGTGAAAATCACTTAACCTTTTTTTTGCCATTTTTCTGCTCTGAAAATGAGTAACCATCCTCCTTGTCTCATAGGTTTTGGATAAAAAGTAAATCTGTTCAAAGAATTTAGAATACACCTTAGAATATCTTATGCATATAATTAATACTTGCTGAACTTCAACTTATTAATATTTGTTATGTTTCATATTTAGATGTGCCACAAGGACCTAATGTGCCCATAAGAGGGAAGTTATTGGATTATGAGAGCAATATAGCTGACTTGCTGTTAGAAGGGGAGTACTGGTTAACAGCAGGCTACTAGGGTAACTCCTTCCCTGGCTCCTCCCTCTCTCTGTTTCCTGACCCTCATGAAATATACAACTTTCCTCTGCCCAGGGCCTTCCTCCATACATTTCCTTGGAGCCAGCCATCAATGAACTGAAACTCAAGCCAACATAAACCTCCCCTCCTTCAAGCTGCTGGTGTCAGGATACATCCCAGTGGCAGAATGACTAAGACACTATTTCAAGTAGATAGCCAGTGTCTCCCAAATGATGTATTGTTTAGCTCACATCCCCAAAGATTGACAATGCTACTTTCAGTATAAAACTACAGTGTATATAGACCAGACACAGTAGCACATGCCTGCAATCCCTGAACTTGGGGGGTTGAAAACAGGAGGATCACTACAATTCTGAGCTGTGTAGTGAGATCCTGTAGACAGATCCTGTACTAAATATATTAAAGAAGGGTTGGTGATACAGTTCAGTGGACTAAGCACTTGCTTGTGTAAGTGCAGGTGCCAGGGTTCAATCCCTGGCACCACATGCCACGCCAGCCCCACCCCTGGGCACGCTGAACTGACAATGGAGTCTGGGCATGGTGGTGCATGCCTGTAATCCCAGAAGTAGGGAGGCAGAAATTAGGAGGATTACTACAAGTCCAAACTATGTAGTGTGACCCTGCACACACACACAAAAAAAAAAAAAAATCAAAGAAAAATATTGTGTATGATGAGATAAATTCTTTAATCCATTATGCTGTTTTGTCTATACATGGCTATATATTATTATATATATTATTTCAATGACAGTAAGTTTACAATAGCTTCTTGTATATGCAGTGGCAAATTTCCTACCATTATTCATCTTATCCAGCTGCTGGATATTTTCCCATGCTTTCCTTCTAGATGAACTGTGGAATCATTGGATCAAACTTCACATGCAGTCTCATTTAATAACATTTTAATTTGGTTCTGTTTCAATAAGATATAATCATTGCATATTAGTTTTCAAATCCACCACCTATTTCTGATATGTAAAATTTTATTTTGTTATTTTCCAAAAGCACTGCATCATACTCTCAAAGGAATTTGAAATAATACCAAACATTTTTCACTTATTCCTCGATTTATGAATTTTAATAATGTATTTATGATCACACATGGAGCTTTTAGTTTGACTCATGTATTTAATTTGTTGAGAAATTCTAGTGCTAATTGCTCACCCAAAAAGCTGAAGCAATTTGCATTTTCAACACTGCATTAATTTGTCTACATCTCACACTTCTTCTGACTACAGCTTTCCTTATTCCTCTGTGCTAACTGCTTTTGTTATCTGTCTGAAGGGTCAAAAATAACCATTTTAATCTCCACTTCATAATCAAAGGTAAATGGACACATTTAAGTTATTGCGTTTTTCTATTTTTCTACTTCGATTTAATTCATTTGTTTTTCATATCTCAGAAAAATTTTATATTATCATTTTCTTCATTTAGAAGAAATTGCTTATGACTAATTAATATAGTCCTTGGTAATTATTATTTTTTGATTATTTATATAAATGGACATTTAAATCATGTTTCAACTTATTTACTGTTATAAAGTGAAGACTTTAACCATTTCATATTAATTTTGCAATCACTTTCATATCAAATATATAAACATTTATTCTACTCTCTTCTATAAATGTGTTAGTAATTTTAAAATCATTTTCAAAAGCAGTAAAGAAAATAAGATCTACATTGGCTGTGGAATTCATTTTAATCTTTTAACTGTCTTATATTCTACTTTCAAGGTCATGGCTTAATAAAGTAGAATTTTCTACATTCATTTCTTCACTGACATAATATAGAATGACAATATTTTTCTTCTCTTTTAATGTATTAATATGGTAAATTAAAGTTACATACCTCTTTATGGGATATCTGTCATTGAACTCTTTATACTCCTAGAATGTCTTCCAATCATAGATGCATTTCATTTATTGCTGTTGGATTATATTTTCTAATATTTTGTTCCAGATGATTTTCATTAAGACTTCGTATATGCTTTTCAGTATTTTTTTCACATTTTGCTGTCTTTATCATATTTAATCTTGATGAGATTTATGCTGCATTAATTAACAGGAAACATTTTCTTGTAAATTCATTCTGAAATGGTTTAATATGTGGCAAATCTGTGGATCAGGTACAGTTATTAAAGCAGTATTGGAGAAATCACTGGCCAAATATACTTTCTTTCAACATGTATAAAATGACCATGTCTCAGTAACTGTTCTCTCATTTCTGGTACAAACACCCAACACCTAAAATGAAGGGTGGAAAGGTTCATTCAGGTCACAGTTACTGGAGGTTTCAGTCTATACTAGGCTGGCTCCAAGGTAAAGTGACATAGGGCAGAGGTCCACAGTTCATGACAGCAGCAAAGAGCAAGAGGGGCCATGGGAGTAGCAGCAACCATACCAACAGAGAGAGTTTGTCTCTCTTATGGGGTTATCTGCCCCAGGCTGTGGGAAGTACACACACCCATAATCCCAGCACTACTAAGACCCATAATCCCAGTAGAACATGAGTTACTCAAACTCTAGAAGTCCGAGCCCCATGACTGCATGAGGCTTTGGGGAGACAACTAGACACAAACCATAACAGACCACAACAGCAAAACACATTCAGTAGGTATCTGGTAGATGTCCAGTCAACATGTATGCAAAACAATTAACATATGCCTTGCACAGGCACTGAATAAATGGAAGTCCTGCTATCAAGTTCTCAAAGTATAAAAAAATTTACCTGTGAAATCATCTGATCCTGACAAGTTGATAAAGAGGACATGTAGCATTATGATATCTTATCAGTTTCTGTCAACTCTTAGTTAATTTTTGCTATATGGCTCTTGGAATCTTTTGGGAATGTAAACATTTTCTAATAAATCACTCATAATGGACAGGATTTAAAATACATGAGAACAATATAATGTATCATAACTATTTCTATGGTCTCTTTACTTGAAGTTGTTTTTGTTTTTGGCAGAACCAGGGATTGAACTCAGGCCTTGCACTTGCCAGGCAAGCACTTCTTCTACTGAGCTATCTCCTTGGCCCCTCTTTACTCGAGTTTAATTTGCCTTTTTCTTTGATTTTTAAATATAAGTAGCTATTATTTTAATTTTTATTTATTTTAATATTTTAGAGCTTCTGAGTAGTTCCAGCCTATAAACAATTACATAGGATAATAAAATGAACAGCTATGCCCCTTCCATGTAGCTTTGATGATCTTTTATTTGTACAATAAATAGAACTCAGGGCCTTGTGCTTCTCAGACAGGCACTGAGCTACAGTCCCACTTTACTTTGACAGTCTTTTTTTGTTTGTTTGTTTTCTTGCGGAACCGGGGATTGAACTCAGGCTCTTGCATTTGCTAGGGAAGCACTTATTCTACTGAGCCATCTCCCCAGCCCTGACAGTCTTAATATTTTGTCACATTTTCTTTAGGCTTCACTTTTCTTTTCCAAATACTAAAACACTGAGAATGCAATGAAGCCTATAATTGCCAACTTTTCCATTACCCAGACCAAACATCTGACATTCACAACTTAAAGGAAGAAGTAATTTGTGGGGTTCATAGTTTTAGGGAATCGAGTCCATGGTCACCCAGATCTAAGGCAAAATTATTGGAGAAAAACATGGTGGAGATGCAGCCATGACAGCCAAGACACAGAAAGAAAAGCAACAGCAGAACAGAATCAGAGAAGAGCCTGTATAGCATTCAAGACCCTCATTCCATTACCCATCCAGACACAGGCGGGCAAGATGTTCTACCTGTCTCTCTGCCTTAGTTACTCTTCTCTCATTGCTGGGACAAATACCCAACACTCAAAATGAAGGAACAAAAGCTTTATTTATCTCACAGTTATTGGAGGTTTCAGTCCATATTCAGCTGGCTCCAAGGCAGAGGGGCACATGGCAGAGATCAGCAGTTCACGGCGGCCAAACAGCAACAACAAAGAGCAATGTTTATAAAAAAAAAAAAAAAAAAAAGAGCAATGTTTCCAGAAAGTCTATCCCTCTCTTATATTATATTCAGGCTCTCTGCCCCAGGCTGGGGGAAGTACTCATACCTGTAATCCCAGCAGTACTAAGACTCATAATTCCAGCCTTGGATCCACATAATCCCAGTGGATCATGAGTTAATCACAAACTCTAGAAGTTCCCACCCCATGACTACATGAGGCTTTGGGGGGACAACTAGACACAAACCATAACACTCTCCTTACCTGCATCACTGCCCCCTTTTGTACTTCTCCATCTTTTATTTTACTCCTTTGCATTTTATTCTCTCTCTCTTTGTCTTTTTTTTTTTTTAGAAAGACTCATGCTATGTAATTCAGGCTGGCCTTGAACTCATAGCAATTCTCTTCCTTCAGCCTCCTGAGTGCTAGGATTACAGGTGTTGGCCACAAAAATGCTTGGCTTAATTCCACTTTTGTGTTCCTGGTATTCTGAATCTTGTGTACGCATGTATTTACTTTTACACTTCTACCCACCACATACTTTCTGTTCTCAGACTTCTTAGTATATAATAGGATAGCACTTACTTGTTCCCTCGTGGTAGAGTGCTACTATATGAGCGTTTTTATACTCATGAAGTTATGATTAGAGTTGATATGTGCTATTTCCAGACCAGATCGATTATTCCTCTAAGATACATAATACTCTATTTCTAGCACTTATGGCAATCGTGAATTTTACCAGACATCCTTGCTCTCTCTGACTGGGCCTCAGAAGAAAGATGATAGGGAGTAACCTTTTACATACCCTCAAATGATATGATGAACAGTTGTGAAAAAAAGTGTGCTTACCAGTTCTCAGCTTATTTAGTTATCCTTCTGCTTGCTTTACCACAGAACAGCCTACTCCTAGACCATCCTAAATAATTCATCCATAAACACAACATACTTACTGTTTGTATATTTTAAATCTTTATATATGAAATTTATTAAGCTTTATCCCCTTTCTCTGGTTGTAGTAACACAAAGTATTGTGTATTTAGGGTTTTTCATGTGACATATGTATAAAATAAGTATTTTAAAGTGCATTAAGTACTTCAGCATGTAGAGCATGTTCTACCTAACTATTCTTCTGTTAATGGATATGCATTTTATTTTTAAATTTACACTGCTATAAAATAGTACTGTGTTATATACTTTGTAAAATATACATGAACATCTTATGGGAGTTTAATTATTAGTTTACAATGCAAAGTTTTAATTCTTAAAACTATTAGGTCATGTCAAAAAAACTCCCTTGTAACCAGAAATTTATGCTCCCATTGGGACTACAGTATAATTTCTGTTTCTACAGCCTGCCAACTCTTGATAGTTTGTCAGAATTATCAGTCTTATGTGTAATTTTAATTTTTCTAATTTCTACTCTTATTTCATATACTCAGTTTTCCTTTGCCTTTTTTGAATTTCATTTTATTTATTTATTTTTTAATTATTTATTTATTTATTTATTTATTTATTTATTTTGGTACAAGGAAATGAATTCTGGACCTTGCCCTTGCCAGGCAAGCATTTAAGCCACTGAGCTGTCTTCCTGGCTCTTGTTCTTGTTCTTGTTCTTGCTCTTGTTCTTGTTCTTGTTTTTGTTCTTGTTCTGTTCTTCTTCTCCTTCTCCTTCTCCTTCTCTTCTCCTCCTTCTCATTCTCTTCTTCTCCTTCTCCTCCTCCTCCCTCCTCCTCTGCCTCTTCCGTCTTCCCTCCTCCTCCCCTCCCTTCTCCCCCTCCTCCTCCTCTTCCTGCTTCTCCTCTTCCTTCTTTTTTTAGTGTATTTGCTACATGGTCTCACTACACAACTTGGACTCACAGTGATCCTGCTGTTTTCAGCCTCTCTAGCATGCTGAGATTGCAGGCATGTGCCACCACACCATCTTGGTGGCCAGTTCAGCACGTTTGGGGATAGGACTTGTGCAGATTCAGTATGTGGTGTCAGGGATTAAATCCCAGTCCCTGCCATTGCCTAAGCAGGTGCTTAGTCTGCTGAGTTCTCTCGCCAGCCCTGACTTTTCTGAATCTTACCTATGTATTTTGCTGTTCTTTTCATCCTTACAATGGAATCTGTTAGGTATGTGCATGGTGAATATTTCCCCTAGTTGGTAGCTTGTCCATTTAGTTGATGTATGTTTTGTTGCATTCTGTGCCACATTACTTTTATCACTGCAGTGTGGTCAAAGACTACATCAGTGTATTAATTTCTCATTTGAACTTAAACAGCTTCATTGATATATAACTCTCAGTGTACAGTTAATACATTTAATGTGTAAAATCCACTGTCTTATCTAGACAGATGTGTACCACCGTGTTCATAGTTTTAGAATATTTTGATCTCAAAAAGCAAACACATACCTGTTAGTGCGTGCTCCACTTATCTCAGAACTGAGAAATTGTGAATCTGCCTTCTGTCTTTGTAGCCCTCCCTATTCTGCATAGTCAACAATCATATATGTTGTCTTTTATGATTGCCTATCATTATTTTATATGTCTTCAGTCTGTACACATTGCTACATGGATTGCAGTCTGTGATTTTTCAAAAGATCACTCTCTACTTTCACCCTCATGCTAGTATTTTTTGTTAAATGAGTTAAATTATACACTTTGGGTTAGACATGAAGGCTTTTCACCAGGACTTGACATTTATATTTGATTTGAGATAAGAAATAATTTTTCAATTTGAAGAATCAGGTTTGTATCATTATTTATTAAAGTACTTCCTCATTTTCCCTCTGATTCACAATCTCACATCTATGACATATCAAAGTCCTGCATATTGGGAGGGATATTTTTTGGTATTTGTACTCTGATAATTAGTCTATTCTCATTTTAATTATAAATCTATAGAAATTTGTACTTTCTCCTTGATTTCATTGCTGTTACTTTCATGAAGATTCACTGGAATATGTGTAAATATCATTTGTTAATAAAATGATTCAAATTGATTACTGAATCCTAGAAAATGTTCATACATTTTGCTCTTTCAATACTTTTCTTATTCTCTTATATTATCTGCTCTGTTAGACAGTAGATATGTTTTCTAATTCTTTCCATATGTTACCATCCCTACCCATCGCATAAGTGTGTAAAAAGTCCTGTGTGTATCTTTTTTGAGGACCATTTGATCATTTATACATGAGTTTCTTTCTGAGCTAATTTTTCAATTGGAATAATATCTGTCTTTATGCCTATAGGACACTATGTTGATTATGATAGTATATAAAATATAATAAGCCATCTCCCCTGCCCCTAGCAATGTGTTTTAAAATCAGGCATTGTGATGATTCTACCTTTCTTCAGATGGTCTCCACATTGTTTGGATTATTCATAGTCTTCATTCATTCCATATAAATTGTAGGATTGTTTTATTATTTCATTAAAAAATGAATTGAAAATTTTCAAAATATTCCATTAAATATGAGTATCATTTTGGGTATGATAAACTAATAAGCAATATTAGTTCTTCCAACTATGAATAGGAGAATGTCTCCAAATATACATACCCCCTACAGATGCTTGAGTGATTTACAATTTTCACTAAACAACTTTTGTATGTCCTTAGATTAATTCGTTCCTGAAATGTTATTATTTTATGTTATTGTAAATGGGAATATATTAATTGTTTTCAGATATTTCATTTTTATAATACAGACATGGAATATTTTTGTATGTTGATCATTTGTTTTTAATTAGTTTTATGGCTACATTTGAGATATGCATAATAATAAGTTCATCATTGGAATGTGTACCTGTACAGGATATATATTTTCTTTTTTGCATTTGAATATGTTTTCTTATTTTCACAACATCTATTATATATTTCGTTACTTAAACTTTCATTTTCTCACACCAGAGAAACCATAAAATATTTGAACATGTGTTTCCAATTTGTTACACTTAAATAGAGTATGGTCTCAAGGTGCATCTATTCACCAAGAAATATTTCAAGTTTATCCTTATTTATGACAGAGTAGTTTTTTATTGTTCAAAAGGCCCATATCTCCTATATATGTTCATTGGTTGATGAGCATTTGTGGCCTCTCCTAGATTTAAATATTACTGACAGTGCTGCTATGCGAGTGCGTATATCTCTATGATATAATGCTTTTAATGTTTTTCAGAAAGATACCTAGAATGGAGAATAACAGAGTCAAATGTAACGTGCAGTGGTTTGCTTTAGCTTGTGTTTTGAGACAGGGTCTTGGTATGTAATGCAGGCTGACCCTGAACTCACCACGATGCCTCCAACTCACAGTCTTCCTGGATTCATCTCCCAAATTCGGGGATTACAGGCACGTGTCACCACACCTGGTCCTTTAGTTTTAATTTCTTGAGACATCTCACACCAGAGAAACCATAAAAGAAATAGATTTCAACAGTGGTTGCACCAGGCTGCACTCACTCCAGCGGTAGAGAAGGGTTCCCTTTTCACCACGGTCCTTCCAGCACTTGTTATAGGTTGATTTCTAGAAAATAGTCATTCATTCTGGGGTGAGATGGAATCCCAGTGTTGTTTTAATTTGCTTATCTCAAGTCACCAGTGACGTTGAACTTTTTTAATGTATTTATTTGCCAATTCTAAAAATTCATCTGAGAAGTATCTATTCACTTCAGATGTCCTGTTTTGGATTGGGTCTTTAAATTGGGAGTGTCTAATGTTTTTGAGTTATTTATATATTCTACATATTAGTCCTTTATAGGAATAACAGCTAGCAAAATATTTCCCACTCTGTGGATTGTCTCTTTACTCTGTTGTTGGTATCTTGGGGTGTGCAAAGCCTTTTCAAGAGGATGGAATTCCAGTTGGTCATACTTTGGAATATTTCCTCTGCGAATTGCAATTTGTCCTTAAAGTTTTTAACCTATATCTTAGTCTTTAAGAATTCTACTTATTTCATGTTCCACAAATTTCTTGTTTTTGTTTTTAAGTTCAGATCTTTGATTATATATTTTAAAATTTAGTGCATGGTGAGAGCTCTGGCTATAATTTTAATTTGGAAAGAGAGTTTTTCAGCCAGGCATGGTGGCACATGCCTGTAATCCCAGCACTCGGGAGGCTGAGGCAGGAGGATTGTTGTGAGTTCGAGACCAGCCTGAGCTACAAAGTGACCTTAAGGTCAGCCTGAACTGCATAGTGAGACCCTGTCTCAAAAAGACAAAAAAAAAAAAAAAAAAAAAAGAGAGTTTTTCAGCATGCTTTATTAAAGAGGCTATCTTTTTGTGTTGTTTTGTTGTCTTCTTGAACTTCTTTTTTTTATCTTTTTTTTCCATTTATTTTTATTTTATTAAAATACAAATGTCAATCAGACAGTTTCAAGACACCTTAACCATACAGAGTCGATGAATTAATACATTGCAAACTGTTTTCATAACGTTTTGGTATTGTACAAGGTGCATACATGAAATTATATTTACAGGTTTTTTTATAGCTGAATTATATCAAAGA
>PVKA01038204.1:0-20386 GCA_004027165.1 Ctenomys sociabilis | reverse complement strand
TCTTTTTTGATTTCAGAACTTATTTCTGCTTTGAGTTCCTCATGATCTTTCTGTTGTTGTTTCTTTGCTTCAGATGCTGTTAATTCATATATATCAGTTGGAACAGTGCTCTCTGCACTTGTTCTGGGTGAGCATCGTTTTTCCACCCAATGTTTCTGGAATTCATTCTTTATTTCAGATTCTATGTATTCAAATATTTCTTTTTTAAATTGGGGAATTACTTCTCGTATTATTTCCTCTATAGCTTTCTGCTGTTGTTCCTTTGCTGCTGTATCTGTTACTTCATTCGTTGCAGCTGAGCTAGTGTCTTCTGCCTTTCCTGATGGACTCGAGGTCTGGGATTGCAATTTTCCCCTTCTCTTTGTCATTTTGTATAGCACTGATCTTTGACCTTTGGTGTAGAGCTTTGGTGCAGCTATAACCTTAGCTCGTTATGAGATTCCGGTGCCAGTCTATTAAGTTTGAGATTTTCCAGGTATGCCTATCCTGGGTCTAGCTGTTGTGTTCAATTCCTTTTTTGCTGCAGCTCCTTTGGTTCCGCTATATTGGTTCCTGGGGTCAGCCCTCCTGTGTCAGGCAGGGCATTCCCCAGGTGGGTGGGCCTGGGCTTTGGTGGGTTTTCTGGGCTCACAAAAGGATAGTGGATGATCTTATTCACTGAGTAGGCTGTACTGAGCCAGCCAGCTTGTGCTGGGTCCTGGTCTGCAGGCCGTAACCCAAGAAGGCTGGGAAAGGTCCCTCTGGTGCAGTGGGCCTGGAGCCCTCACTCACAGGCCAGGCTGTGCTGGGTTTCGGTCCATAGCGTGGGACCCTGGATTACTGAGAAATGTCCCTCCGGTGTGGCAGGCTAGGAGTTCTCACTCCAGGCCGACCTGCACTGGGTCTGGGGCTGTGGGGTGGGACCAGTAATCACCTGGAAGTGTTTCTCTGGCACAGTGTGCCTGGGGCTGTCACCCGGCCACGGGAGGTGACGGGCAGCTTAATCCCTGGGAAATGTATCTCAGGCACGACGGGCCTGAGGTTCTAAACTCACTGACCTTTGATGCCCAGAGAATCGGGAAATTCCCACTCAATCAGTGGGCTTTGGGTCAGGGGATCCGGGGAGGTGTTGGTGAGTGGGTCCTGAGGTTTCAGGCCAGTCACTGGCTTGGAGGGGTTGGGGACAGGGATCCGCGAAGCGCGTGTGGGAAGAAGCCAAAGGCTCTCCCTCATACTCACCACACTCTCACTGATCTGGGACGCCTGGTGAGTCCTGTAAATTCGCTCTCGCTGGGAGAGCTTGGCGCGGGATCCAGGAGGCTGCTGGAGTCAGCCACTGTCTCTGGCCAGTCTCAGGGGCTGGCCGGGGGCGGGCGGGATGGAGCAAGATTGCGGAGTCGGCCGCGCTGTCTCTGGCTGGTCTCTGGGGCTGGGCGGGCTCGGACGGGATGGAGCAGGATCTAAACTCTATTTTTGATTTCAACTCTAACTTTGTAAATTCATATATCTGTTACTGATTGTGATGGTTGCTTGATTGTGTCAACTTCAGAAGTTTAGAAATTTAACTAAATCAGCTCAGCAATTCTACTCCCTATGGTGTAGAGGACCCACCAAAGGGCGTCTCATCACCTATATCCTATAAAGAAGAAATGAGGAAGGATGGATCACTTCTGATCTTTGGAGGAGCTCCAGTCTTCACCTTCAGCTTGTCATTTCCTGGTTTCCAGCACAGACTAATCATTGGCTTCTACCTTTGACCTTCAACCTCAGCTTTCCAACACAGACTCTTCAGCCTTCTGTCACAGATCCATTGGCTTCCTGATGGGGACTTGCATAGGACTTTGCAGTAAACTCCAGACCTTGGAGTGAAACTTTCAATCTCCAGTGTGCAGACCCCTCTGCATGCTTCCTTGCCCAACTCTGGGTGACCATTATAAGCCAATCTTGTAATTTGCTAAACATTTGCATCTCGTGTATTATACCTGTTTCTCTAGTTAATCACTGACTGATACATGGAATAAGAAAAGGTCTCAAAATAACATGCTTAAAAATATTTTTCTTGAATCTATATGTAGCTCAGTGAAGAGCACATGCTTAACAATGCAAGGTTCTGGAATCGATTGCAAGCAATGCAAGGCAAAAACAAGACTATACTTGTACATGATGGTAACACCAGTGACTTTTAGGTGGACACACAAAGGAGAAAAGTTTGGAGTCATCGATGTTTTCAAAAGGATTGGGGATATAGCTTAGTACTTCCTGAAATTAATCCTCAGTACCACAAAAATCGTACAATGAATTTGCATCGTGTCCAGGATCTAGCTATTACAAATTATGCTTCTACAAACATAGGTGCACATAAATTGCCATGGTACAATGTTTTTAATTCTTCTGGGAAAATATCCAGAACAGGAATAGCTGGGTCAAATGGGGCATGAAATCCCAGTTTTGGGGGAATTTCCACGATGGCTGCGCCACTTCACACTTCCACCAACAATGGTGGACAGTTTCTTTTTCTCTGCATGCCCTCCAGCATTTGTTATTAGTTGATTTCTTGGTATAGCCAGTTTTTCTGGGGCAAGATGAAATCTCAGTGTTGTTTTAATTTGTATCTCTGAAATGAGCAGTGATGTTAACCGCTTTTCATGCATTTCTTTGCTATTTGTATTTTTTGATATGAGAAGTGTGTATTCATTGCAGATAGTTTTTTATTGGGTCTTTAAAGGGAGGTTTTTTCTTTTTTTTTAATTCTTTGTGTGTTCTCAACAGTAATCCTTTGTCTGTAGAATGGCTAGCAAACCTTTTCCCCACATTGTGTGTCATCCTTTCACTCTGTTAGTGGTTTCTCTTTCTGTGAAAGCTTTTCAGTAAAAATGACATCACAATTGTTGATGCTTTTTTATAGTTTCTGTGCAATTAAGATTTTATTCATAAAGTACTGGTTATACTAATGTCTTCAAGAATCTTACCCATCCTTCTTCCAGCAGATTTAATGTTTCTGATTCAATATTTAGACTTTGGATCCACTTTGAATTTAGTTTAGTGCATGATGAAAGATATGAGTCCAATTTTAATCTTCGGCATGTGGAAATTCAGTTTTTCCAGCACCATTTATTAAAGAGGCTATCTTTCTTCCAGTGAATGTGTTTGTCACCTGTGTCAAAGACAAAGTGGCTGACTTCTGCATCTTCTAATCTGCTTCACTGATCTTTGGGTCTGGTTTGTTTGTTTGTTTTTGCTAGAACGATGCTTTTGTTTGTCACAGTAGTTTATAGTATAACTTCAAGTCATGGATTGTGATGACCCCTGACTTGCTTTTGTAACACAGAATTCCCTTTGCTATGCTAGATCTCACTGGTTCCAAAAGAATTTTATGATTGTTTTCTTTAAATCTGTTAGATATACTATTGAAATTTTGATCAGAATTGTATTAAACTATAACAGTTTTGGAAGTATGGACATGTTTACTCTATTGGTTTTTCCTACCCAAGAGCAAGGAATATCTTTCCATTTTCTAGTATTGTTGCAGGCATCTGAGTTAGAAATATTATAGGCATCTAGATAGGCCCACGCCCTCAAGGAGATAACAAGGAAGACAAGATATCTTACAACTGTAAGAGGGACAAATGCCCCTGCTATGAGCCAGACCTAAAGACCAAAGATCGAATAAATGCTTACCTCCCTAAAGATTAGCATTCAGGATTGATCATAACCCTGAAGAAGCCAGGAAGAATCATTAATCCAACTACTACTGGTTAGCTACTGGACAAAGCGCTGTTCTACATTCCTGCCCTCTTGTTACATGACTCACTTCCCCATTTGGTCCTGGACTTAATCAATTTTACCTGTGCAATGGTGCTTATAATCTCATTGGCTGACCATATTTAGTCCCACCTAAGCAAGTTACCATGTTCTCCATTTTAGATCCACATGGTTTTAAACTGTAGAAGTCCCTGGAAGAGACAGCTCCCCAGTAACCACCCACCCAGGGTCCCCTTCCTGTCCCTCTCTAGGACAGGAGTTTTCTTCCACACAATAAAAATATTCTGCTCATAACCTCCGTTTGTTCCTAACATTCATTCTTTGGTTTTAGAGAACACTAACTCGTCCAAGGTATTTTTCAGGTTGAGAGGTCATTTTTCCCCTCTATCATCTGGAGGTCATCCACCCCAGATCATTTACTCCCTGTATCAGTATCTGCTTCAATCTCCTTTTGTACTGCAGTTTTCCACATAGAGGTATTTTACCTCTCTTGTTAGATTGATTCCTACTCATTTCATTTTTTGATGCTATCATGAGAGATGTTGTTTCCCTTATTTCTCACTCAGTGAGTTTTTTATTTGTGTATAGTATAGGAAGGCTATTGTGTTTTTTTTTTTTTTGCTTTTGCTTTTTACAACTTTATTTAAACATAACTATGCTTACAGAAATATACTCATATTGGTTAAAATAATGTAATTTATCTTATCCTATATTATTTCAATCAAAAGGTTGGTACATGGTTTAAATATTTTAAAAAGGATTTGCAATCTAGTTTATTTTTATCTATTACAAATGTATAAAAGATCCTCCATCAAATGCTGCTAAAGAAGGCAGCAAAATCCTTGAAAAATATACTTTTGATTTGCCTGAGAAAATAAAAGTATTGCACTGTAAATTTTATAAAATTGGTGCAACAAAACATTGTTGTAATGTTACAGTGCCGGTTTACAAAGTTCAGTAACTATTGCTGGATGTGGAAGGAGGTGGTGGGGAGGAGCCTATGTACACACATGGAACTTTAAAAGCTATCTGTTTCACTAACATTGCATGTAGATTATAAATCTATGGGAACCAAGATTCAAATAATTTCTTAAATCTTAATTAGCACTGTCAATCTCATTTAATCTGCTGAGGCCAATAAGAGATCTCAGCACATTTAGCTTTTTAAGATTTTCTGATCTATGCAAAGAAAACAAAGTTTCTTTGCCAGCTTCTCAGTCCAGAAGTGATAGTATACTACAGACAAGGTCCTCCTTCCATGTCAACATTCACGGTTGACACATAATGAGGTCAGCTTGGGTTTTAATTTGTACCAACACTCATGTGAACAGCCCCCAAAAATCAGTGAGCACATGGCTTTAGAAGTGAGTCAAATTACAATGGCCCTTCTTGAAGACTAGAGCAAAGCATCAGCCACAGCTAGAAGAAGTCTTATCAAAATTATGAATGAATTAAGTCTCAAAAACAAAAAAGGTAGCAAATAAGCAGCTCTGAAAAAGAGGAAAAAATATAACTTAAAATATATTGAAAACCGATGTGACTATAGGTTAAAAGATAACATAATGTTCATGAAACTACCTAGGATTAGGCTTATAATATATTCTCTAGTATTTCAAGTTTATCACTAGTTACTAAACATATCAATTTAGAAATAGCTGTTCTTTTTTTTGTTCTTTCATCAAAAGTGAAATTCTAGCTTCAATTTACTGGAGGAAGGAAGACTAGAAAATAAAAATATTCAAACAGTTCCATGCAAACATATTTTGCAAATGAACGAACTCCCAAATAGACCAGAAGTTCTAACTACTAATATACTTTTCATTAGAACATTTTTTAGTAAGTAAAATACATGGCATTAAGGCTCAGGACCTAATATAGGCCTGACAATCAACTCCTTGTTTTCTGGAAGAAAGCCTCAAGTCCCAATCAGTTTCCCATGATAATGTTTTTATAGATCAACTTAACTTGGATTTTAATTTCCTTCATAGTCTTTAGCATTCTAGTCTTCAGACTAGAGTAGGAATTTATTCAGTTCACCAGAAGGCAAATTTCTTTCCTTTGCACTATGAAAGAATCCAAAGACCTCTTCGCATGCAGGCTCCCACTGTGGGAGTCTACTTATGGTGAATTTTCTTCAATGTAAGTAAAGTTAAGTTAGGTAAAACATGCTCATGAACATTAAAACTAGTCATTAGAAAGATTTAACTAGCTTTATAACTTAAGTTGTAAAACATAAATATTTGCAGCTTGATCTCCTGCTGACAATGATTGTCAGAGTCTGGAATTCAGCATGTACAAATTCCCACTCATGCACACGGAACACACTCCACCACCACCACACACCTTAACTTATTCCTCATGTCTTGAGAAAATCTGCTTTTTTAAAATCTCTGGACTCTCAGTCAATTTCATGTTCTAATAAACACCTTTTAACTGAAAATCTACTCTCAGATTTTTGACATCTGATGACTATACATTAATGCTTGTCTCACTTAATTTTTTTTAATGTAAAGTAAAACTGTATTTCCAGAAAAAATAAAACCAACACTTCAGATAGTCCAACCAACAAAGGTGAAGTTTGCAAATGAGTCAAACTTTCTAATTTTGTTCATTCAAAATTGGTAGAATCTGAATCACTTCTGACACCATTTTTTTTTAATCAGAATTACTTTTTTGACAAGTGTTTGCTAATGATCCTAAGAGTTAGCATATGTTGACCAGGTAGTTGGACATTCTTGTGATTGGTGACCTTTGTTGATATAACTCTGTTCTTTTTTTCAATCACATGGGCCCTGGGTTTTCTACTACAATGAAGACTGACAGGACCTTCTGGTGCTTTCCAAATGCAGCCCAGGAATATGACAACATTTAGGTCCATTTCCTGGGTTGGGGGCCTGTGGTGACAGCTGTTGGAAGCACATCGGCACTTCAGTACTTGGAATATTCCAGGCCAGTGTGCATGAAGTGATGACACAGGTTGAAGTACTGTACTGGGACCAGCATGGAGAAGCTGAGGTGGACAGTCAGGCTGGCCCGGCAGGGCCCAGACAGCACCATGGACCAAGGCTATTGATTTTTGAGTTTGACTTTGTATCCAGCTATGCTACTAAATTTGTTTATTGAATCTAGCAGTCAGTGGAGTTTGGGGTTCTTCTATATAGACTATTCAAAGAACCAACTCTTCAATTCATTGATTTTTTTTTTTTTTTGTATTAATTTCTTAGTCCCCAGTGCATCAATTTCTTCTCTGGTCTTTGCAATATCTTCCTTCACATGAGATTTTGGTTTAGCCTGATCTTATGTTTCTAAAAGTTTCAGGCTCACCATTAAGATATTAATTTCTGTTTGCTCTATTTTTATAATATGGTTGCTTGCTGGTCTATGAACTGCCTTCCCTGTGCTCTGTAAGTTCTAACATACACTGTTGGAATTATTATTTAGTTGTAGAAACTATCTAATTTCTTATTATGGTCAGTTACCTATTGGTTGTTAATGAGGTACTATTTAATTTCCATGTGTTTATGAAGTTCTTGTGGTTTCTTTTGCCATTATTTTTCCAATTTCTTTCCACTGTAGTCTTATAATATATACAAAGTATCAATTCTTTTGCATTTACTTCAGTATGTTCTGTAAACTTATATGTTGTCTGTTTTGAAGAATGTCCTATGTGAAGCTGAGAAGAATGTACATTCTATTGCCATGGGGTGGAACACTCTGTAGCCATCTACTAGGTCCATTTGTTCAAAAGTTTGCTTCAGTTCTAAAATTTCATTGGTAATGCTTTGTCTAGTTGATTGGTCTTTTTGTGACAGTGGGATATTAAGATTTCTTAGTACTTTATATTAGTGCTTATGTTTACTAATACTTGTTTTATATATTTGGGTACACTGGTATTTGTTGCATAAATATTTATCATTTTTATCTCTTCCTCTTGGATTGTTCCTTTTACAGGGATGTAGTGACTTTACATTTCTTAATCAGTCTTGGAATTAAATCCACTTGTTTACAAATGAAATAGCTACCTCTGCTTTTTTTTTTTTTTTTTTTTTTTTTTTTTTTCTGCTGCACAGTATTGTTTTCCATCCTTTAGCTTTCAGTCCAAGATTTCATTTTGAATTAACTGTTTTAGTTTTTTGTTTGTTTTGGTTTTGGTACCGGGAATCAAACTCACGATCTCATGCTTGCCAGACAGGCACTGTGCCACTAAGTAAATCCCTGGCCTAAATCTGTTTTTTATGCATAATAAAAATCCTTTGCTTTTAAACCATTCTGCCAGTCTGTGTCTCTGATGGGTGAATTGGAAATATTAATATTGATGGGGACAACTGATATATATCAACTTATCTTTGTCCTGTTATTTTCCTGTTGTTGGCTCTCCCTCTTTTTTCCTCCTCTGTTTAATTGTCCTCACTGTATCAAAGATTCTTTCTGTTGGGGTTCCTGGAGTGGTAGTCCTTGTTATCCCTTTCTAAAATATCCTTCCAAGCATTTTGGAGTGCTGATTTGGCAGTCATAAATTTCCTCAAATATTCTTTGTCATGAAAGTACCTTATTTCTCCATCAGTTTTAAAAGATAGCTCTCAGGGTACATCAATCTGGGTTGAAGGTTGTTTTCCTTTACAGTTTGAAATGCTCCACTCAAGCTCTCCTTGAGTTGAAAGCTTGTGCTGAGAAGTAAGCTGTGATTATGAAGAGTTTTCCTTTGTAGGTGATTTATGTCCTTTCCCTAAGAGCTTTCATGGCTCTGTTTTTGTGTTGAGTTTCTGGAATCTTGACTATGATACACTGGGCTGCAGGTCAACTTGTTTATTTATTTATTTATTTATTTATTTATTTTGTGGTACCAGGATTGAACTCAGGACCTTTCGCTTGCCAAGGAGGCTCTTGAGTCTCTGAGCTATATCCGCAGCCCCGTCGTTTTATTTTTTTATATTTATTTTTATGGGAGTCAGTCTTTATTTTCATACAGGGCATTAAGTGCAGGTAACCAGTTTATTTATTTAATTATCATGGCAAAGTGGAGTTCTATATTCCACACTTCTCTGTTTATGCAATTCTTTTTCTCTATCAGGGAAGTTTCCTGCTATGACATCTGTGAATGTGTACAATGTCCTACTTGTTCACTGACTTCAATCAACATTAATTTATTTTTCTTTGCCTCATCTAGCAGCTACTGGATTAATTTCTTACAGTCTCTTGACACTTTTATGAACTCTTTCTTTTCATGATTGCTAACCCCCAAGCCTGTCTTCTACATCTGAGATCCTGCGCTTATTCTTCTCTGGATACTTTCAGTGGAATGTTCATTCTCCTGGAAAATTGCTTGAATCTACTTTATGGATTGCATTTGTTTCCTATACTGGGCATTCATGGCTTCCAAATTTTCTTAAGCTCATCTTTTTTATCTGTATCTGCTTTAGAGTCATTAAGCACGGCTTTCTTTGGAGACACCATCACTGCAATTATCTGAGAAATTATTTCTGATTTGATTTTTTTCTAAAGACTCATTAAGTTGTTTTGTTCTTATCACTTCAGAGAAACCAGGTGGGTGGCTCTCAGATTGTTCCACCTCATTGCTCTCTGGGTTTGCCTTGGGCGAACTGGATTCTCAGGTTGCATCTTATTTAAGTGTCTTCTCATTTTCTTTTCTTTTTTTCTTTTTTTTGGATTAATTCCTGGACTGATGCATGTAAACTGCCTATAATGGGTTGCTTTATTGCTAGTTTTAGCACCCTTTGGAAATGACTACTTCTCTGAGGTGTCTTCCAATTGTAACTGGTTTTGGGTTTGAAGTCTGTTTAAGAGCCTACCTCTTCAGTTTGTTGAGGATGAAAAGTTGCTCCCTGCTTGTCCCAGCCCCAGGTTCTTTGGCACTGTGCCATGGTATTTTTCAATGAACTTTAGTCAATTTTAGTCTTAGACTACCTCAAAGAATAACTATGTAGAACAATTATACCACTTTTGGCTAGACTGCTACCAACAGTATTAACAACAGCATCTAACAGAGCCTAAAAATGGTAAACTAATGGTTGATTTGCCACTTTTAACCATATGAAATAGATTTCTAGTTACATACAAAATCTATAACAAACTACAAAACTTTCTTTTTACTGAGCTAAGAGAAACTAGCTCTATAAAAAGAAAGTTTTATTCTAATATTGTATTGACAAGATATCATGTCTATATTTGCTAAATAATTACTAGAAAGACAACATTATGCAATGCATCAACTATTATTACTGTCTCTACTGTTCTAATAACCTGTTTTGAAACTCAGTTTCATTATCTTTCCTCTCTCTCTAAAATAAAAATAAAAATTAATTAATTAATTAGCAATATAAAATAAAAAAATGAAACAAATCAGACATTATATGCAGTACCTAAGTCCTTAATATGTCAATCTTTCCCTCAGAGGTTAAAATTTAAAAGGGGTTAGGGAGAAAATAGAAAAGTAGAAAAAAGGCATTAGAAGTCAGGCTGAAGGACAAATGGGGATCACACTAACATTGGGAACCTGGTGCAGAAGACTGGTGGGAAAGAGAGAAGGAAGAAGAGACATGAAGAACAGAAGAGGTCATGAGCCACAGAGAGGCTGAAAAACACTTTCACACTCATATAACAGATAAAGCAATGAAAGAGAAAACAGAAAAGCAACAACAATAATAACAAATGAGAAAGAAAAAAAAAAAAAAAAAAAAACAACACTTTCAGGTTTGTCTCTGCTGTTAGTGACAGATAAATAAGAAAACAGAGTATATATCCACGCTGATTTATCCCAGCAAGACCTCAGTAGCTTCTGGGTAGGGTAGTGAATAATCTCAGTGAGCCTGCACCTTCCAGCCCACAGCAGACCTTCCCCGAGCTTGAGGCCAGCCTGGAGCCGCTAGATGTAACCAGCTACTGCTCTGAGTTCTGAACTCAGCCAGCACAGCCCCCCACCCCGCCCTGCTCAAGATGGTTCCCAGCCCAGCTGCTCCCTTCTATGGCACAGCTGGACTCTCAGCACTCACACCAGCTATGTAGTCATTCAGGTCCACTGCTCCTCTCCACTGCTGCATCGCTCCCTGGAAGCCTCTGGGGCTACCAGCAGTCATTGCGTGTTTGCAAGTTTTAAGCACTCCTTTTGCGCAGTGAGTCACATCTCAAGGAGAGAGCACCACTGGCTGCCTCCTGCGTCTTCATTCAGGCTCTATCTTTATTGTCACCATGGGCTTCAGTTCATGCTTCAAACCCTTTCCAAGCCCAGGGAACTTATCTGCCTCCTTCTTGTCTTCCTCGCATTACTCTAGTCAGCGTCTGGATGGCAACTTTTAGAGAGGCTGTCTCTCTGCTTCCTGCCAGCCCACTATCTAGATGTTCCTTCACTTTGTCCCTTTCTCCCATACAAGTACTAACCAGGCTGACCCTGCTTAGCTTCCGAGATCAGACAAGATTGGGCACATTCAGGGTGGTATGGCCGTAGACCACCTTGTCCCTTTCTGTAAACCATTTAAAAATCAGATATTTTTTAATAACAAATTTGATGCTTGAGAATAAACAGACAATAAAAGAGAACAAAGTCAACAGACAGTCTAAAGTACATTCAGATAGTTTCTTGCTGTCAAAGTTGTGTTCTAAGGAGGTCGGGGAGATAGCTCAATGGAGTAAGCACTTCCCTGCGAAGCACAAGGGCCTGTGTTCAATCTTCAGTTCCACCAAAATAAATAAATAATATGAAAAAATACAACTAAATCAAAAAAGGGAATACAAATGAAGGACCATTTTGTATCTCTATATTCAGAATAGTTAGGATAGATATACAACTACTTTCTCCTAATTCAAGGAATAAAAAGATTTGTTCTAACAGTGTTTATGGACAAGATATCATGTCTGCATCTTGTACTATGAATAACTACTACAAAGGCAACAATATGCAATGTATTAATTATTGAAACTGTCCTACGAATCGGTTTTGAAACTGTCTCATTGCTTGTTTCTCAATAAAATTATTAAAATAAATAAATGAAAAGTTGTGTTTTAAGTTCATGTGGAAACACATCTGTATGATGAAAATTGAAATCATAAACTGCAATGTCAAAAGAAACAGAAGGAAAAAGATGTTAACATGTCAAATATAATCAATTATCTTAGTTTGCAAATCACCAATATAAGTCAGTAAGAAATAGGAAAATTAAAGAAAAAAAGGGGAAAGGTATTCCTAAGAATTTTAATTTAAAGGAAACCTGGAAATCACAAGGTTTTGCATTCAGGGCTGGGACAATAATTCAGTACAATAAGTGCTTGCCTGGCAAGCACAAGGGCATGAGTTCAATTCCAGGTCCTGCAAAATAAAGCAAAACAAGGTTGTGCATTCAATTCCTGGTACCAAAAAATTAAAAAAAAAATTAAATAAAAAAGTCAAAGGAATATAAATTAAAATAAGATGTTCAAAATGGAGTTAATTTTATAAATGTAATCTAAATGCTTCAAAGTAAATTTATAAAAATATGGAAGTCTGATGGTAATCAGTACTGGTGGGAATGTGGGAAAAGAACATTCTGGTATCTTGATGTCAGATGTACAAATTGATATACCTTTTGAGGAATGTATTTGGTGAATTTAAGAACCATATAATCTTTGGCTTAGGAAATTCTACCATAGAAATTTGTCCAGTGGAATATTCACAAAGGTGTGACAATATATATGTTAGATATCTAAATCTATACATCTATATCGATAGATAGATAGATAGATAGATAGATAGATAGATAGATAGATAGATAGACAGACAGACAGACAGACAGACAGACAGACAGACAGACAGACAGACAGACAGATAGATCTAGGTCTATATCTATATGAGATCAGTTTTCTTCCATGTGGTCCTTTATAAAGAAATATTTTAATGAGTTTACTAAAGGATCTACAGGGTCTCACTACACAGATCAGGCTCATAGTGATCCTACTGTTTCCAGCCCCCCAAGTGCTAGGATTATAAGTATGGGCCTCAGCATGCCCTGGGGGCCAGGCTAGCACAACACACTGGGGATTGAACCTGTCCCTGTGTTCGCCTATGTAGGCCCTTTAGTCCGCTGAGCTATCTGGATGAGTGTCTATAAAGAAATTTTGAAGATAAAATTCTTAACAGTATTTTCTGATGAGAAACTGAATGCCTAAGTGTGTGGGCATGTGTGCCTGTATGTGTAATATTTTGTGAAAGAGATAAGAGTGAGAGACATCTAATTTGATGTTAATGTATGTGGAAGGAAGCAAGAAAACAGTGTCCACATTAACTCAATCAAAGAAATATTAGGATTATGATTGAAGTTGTTTGGAAGAAGATGGAAAAGAAGGTTTTCTACTTTTAGTTTGAGCATGGATTTTTTTCTAATCATTTTCAAGGATTTATTTAATGTAAATAAAGTACCTAGCTGATGGAATTTAGACCAACATTTATTTTATTATGTCAAAAATAAACTGTTTTAATGTTTTAAAGAAATTGTTCTGTACTCTAATATATTCTAGTATAGACAGTGTATTAGATGAATTCCAATTTCATTTTATTCTACAGTACATGCAGGAAGTTATTATTAGGACATTATAATCAGCAACATACAGTCTCTGGGTAGTAAGTTAGTATTAAATAATTTTAACTAAAATTTATAATCTCTGAGCAGCTACCCTTGCATCTCAGATTTCTTTAACACCTATCAATGCCAATATTTGGTTGGATTTTGGAAGTTATTTTTCACTGGCAAGATGAATGAAGTGTAGTATTGGTGTATTAGTTGAAAATACAGTAAAAACTTTCCTGTTGGAGAATGAATGATCTGCCATCTAGGCAACCTAGTATGCTAACTAGATTGACTAAAGCCTTAGTTTATGATTATGAATAAATTATTTGGTTGTTCAATGGAGAATATTTGTCACTTGACTCTAAAGTTTAGCTGCATTTGGTGCTAAAGTACATGCTACTTTATTAGTTTACATGCAAGTTGTAGTAAGTGTCTAAAACGATATAGCTTATAGAACATATTATAAAACAAATTCCTTTTTTAATTTTTTAAAGAATACAAAAGAATAATCAGGGGAAAACAGCATTAAATTAATTAAACTTTTTTTTTTGCAGAACTGGGGATTGAATTCGGGCCCTTACACTTGCCACAGAAGTGCTTATTCTACAGAGCCATCTCCTCAGCCTGAAAAACAGAATTAGAAATGATATAAAATTTCACTAAAAAAGGTAATAGGAATTCAATAGTGGTTGCTCTATTGCATGATGCTATCTTCAGTTAGTTGTTCAGGTTCCCAGATATAAATGTGCAAAATTGGTTTAAAGAAAAAACAAAACAAAACAACAAAAAAGTTATAATAAATTAGAAAACAAAAGAATAATAAAAAATAAGCATTAACTGCTTACAAAATTCTTTTAAAAATTATATCTGCCAAAAACTTCAATGAGTCTTGCTTTCTTCATCTATAAAGTGGAATTCTCAAGTACATAGTTTAAGAAAAAATTACAGAAAATCTATGCAGACAATTTAATGTCTTTTTTTCCAAAACATAGCCTAGTATTATCCAGAAATAATGTTACCTAGATATTTGTTAACCAAGGCTGGGGAAATGGCTCAGTGGAATAAGTGCTTCTCTGGCAAGTGCAGGGCCTGAGTTCAATCCCTGGTTCTGCCAAAAAAAAAAAAAAAAAAGAAAAGAAAAAGAAAGAAAGAAATTTGCTAACCATTTGTGATGCATATTTAGGTTTAGAGCAATCCTACTCCAAAATACTTGCAAAGGTCTAATTATGAGAGTTTTCTAATCTGAGAGTAAATCTGAAAGAGAATCAAGTCATAGTCTTTATAAAACCATATCACAATTGCTATGATAAGCATTATGATAAACCATGTTAAGTTACTCTTATACATGGTATAAGAGAGAACGGTAAAATATCACATTTTGCTATTCATGTAAATCAATTGTATATAAAAAGGAATTATACATATATTCCTGTAGTAAGATGTTTATCTTGCTTAGCACCACTGTCTAGCCATAGAAACTGAGCTGCAAAGCCTACCCACCCTTTCCCATGAATGAATACAAGATATGATGGTGAGAGATTCCTTATTTTATCTAATACTTGATGTTAGAGGTACTTACCTGTGCAGATAATCTTGAGTGCTAAATTCAATGTTATCTGAAGCCAATAAATTTAATGCCAGTTTTAAAATACAGTGAATGAGAGGTATTTCATTATCACATTTTACATTTTTCTCTAAGTGCTATGGAACAATGAACATAGGAGGAAACAATAGACTTATTGGTTCATGTACCAGAAAATAGAATGTGGATATACCAAAGTAATTGCAAATCTTGAGAATAAATCGAGAAAGGAGAGAATCATAGACCAGCAAGCTCCCAAATCTTAATACAAATTACCTTCAAAGTATACATATTTATGGCAGTTTAAGGACACCAGGGGAAAAGCAACCACGGAAGATTTTAAAGAGCTAGGGAAGGAAACCAGCTATTCAACACTGCAGAGAAAAGTGTTTTGAATTTGCAGTTTAAATTCAGTCTAGGTGAAGACCTTTGAGATTTCCATTGTAATTCCAGATCCATCATGGTTATTGATCAAAAAGGACTAATTTCTAAGATTAAGTTAGACATCACCAAATGAAGACTAAAATTAAATCCCAAGATTAAGAGTAAAATCATTCATAACAAAATGTAAAAACTAATCTTTTATAAGTTTTAAGTGGTCAGCTGGTAACTTTACTGTCTGATCATATAGAAGTCAACACATCTCAAAGAAATACTGAAAATCCCAAGTCTTGGCCATTATCATTTGAAATATCTAGCAGGCAATCAAAAAATAAATGACATGTCAAGAAACAAAAAAGCATAAACCCTAGTCAACAGGGGGAAAAAGGCATCAATGGAAAGAGATCTAAATTTGACTAAATGTTAAAAGTAGTAGAAAAAAGACTTCAAATAGAGTATTTAAATGATGTTTATGACACACAGAAAAGAGGTGACTGAATGAGTGAATAGATGGGAAAACATCATCACAGAGATTGAAATTATATAAAAATAGATATACCCCTGGAAAATTTGGAACTGAAAAGTATAATAAGCATTATGAAGAAGTGATTCTATATTATTATTTGTCAGGAAAATGAAAACAATACAATATGGTTTCATAATGTTCTGATAGCTAAAATTTAAATTTAAAAGCTACAACACCAAATCTTGGAAAGGATGTGCAAAATTAGAACTTTCTCTTTCTATTTTATGAAAAAAAATTTCCCAACAAAATAAGAGAAAAACAGTAGTTAATACCCTGTGTTTCTTTACCTTAAAGTAGTTAGAGTTCAAGGCACCAACAAAAAGATTCTCTCTTACAAAGAAGAAATAGTTATTAATTCAAAATGTCTTTTCAATGAACTAAGAGAAATTAGCAGTATGAACAAGACAAATGACTATATGTATATTTAAAAATCCTTTATTTATTGATTTGGTACAGGGTTTCATGGACTCAGTAATTCTCCTGTCTCAGCCTCCCCAGCACTGGGATTACCGGTGCGTGCCATCATGCCCATGGCTGGCATGGCTCACAGTGCAAGGGATCGAACCCAGGTCTTCGTGCTTGCCAGGCAGGCGCTTAGGCCTGCTGAGCTATCTCCTCAGCCTTAGAAACCTGTGAATCAATGGAACAAAAAGATTTTGTCACTAGTATGTTGAACTGTGTATGGTTTTACGTTAACAATTTTGACTTAGTGCATTTACTTAAGCATGCTTTATTAGATAATGTGATATAATCTCGGTAAAGTGCCATTTGCTGCTGAAAAGAACATGTGTTCTACAAAAAGGTGGAATGCTCTGTACAGATCTCTTAAGTCCATTTGTTCAAAGGTTTGATACTTTTGTGTTGATTTTTTGTGTGGAGTTAACTAGTGATAGTTGGGTATTGAGATCCCATATATAGCTGGGTTACACGAGGCCAGGGTTGGCATGAGCACTGGTGGACTTTGGTGCACAGTATAGCTCCTCTGTATGTGCATCTCCCACACAAGGTGGAGAGGGACATGGAACTTCCATATAAGGCCGAGAGGCATGTAAAGTGACAGGGCAGAGCCACCTTAGAAAAACACGTTGCTTTCTTATAAAGCAAAACATGCTTATTCAGCCCTTAGTCTTAGATACCTTACTCAAAAGACGTAAAAACCTAAGTCCACAGAAATATTTGCACAAAAATGGTGATAGCAGAGATAACTAAAATACACCTCAATAGGTGAGTAAGTTAACTAATTATGAACTGTTTCTCCGATAAAATACTACTTAACCATATAAGAAGAATGTGTTGCACAGCAACACGGATGAATACAAAAGACATTACATTATTTGGAGAAGGCCAGACAAAAACGGGCACACACTTTATGATTCTTTTAGTAAGACCTTTAAGAATAGACAAATTAAGGCTGGTGAGATAGTTCAGTGGACTAAGCACCTGCTTAGGCAAGCACAGGGATCAGGATTCTATCCCAGCACCACATGCCACACCAGCCACATGCCCAGGCAAACTGAGCCAGTGATAGGATCTGGGGGTGGTGACACACACCTGTAATCCCAAAGCTAAGGAGGCTGGAAACAGGATAATCTCTATGAGTTCAAGCTGCAGTAAGACCCTGAACACACACACACACACACATACACACACACACACATACACACACACACACACAGAATAGGCATATCATTATGATCAATATATCTACTGTCTATATGTAGCAAAGACTGAGTAAAATGAAAAATGTAACTATCTGAAGTAACTAAAGAAATCCATTTCTTACTCCAGATAATGTTTGCATGGCTGCATTCATTCATTGAATCTCACCAAAATTAGGTACAAATATTATAACAAAAATTATATCAGAAAGTATCTATAGGTTATATGTTCTTTCATGAAATGTTAATTCTTCAGCACCACTATAAAGTATCAACTAATTGTATATAATTATACTACATGAAAAAGTTACCCCGTGTACAGCATTCCATGTAATCACATGCACAAAAGAAACAAGAAATTTTCTAATCTTACAAAACAATGCCTACTTGGGAAAGGGAAACTGCAGTTATTTTCAGTTCCCTATTGAAAGTCTCCATTTTAGATTCAAATGTACATTCTAGATGGAAGAGAATTCAAATGTATTCATTTGTTTGAAAGATTCTTTTAGATATATTCCAGCTACTAAAAATAAATGACAATCTATGGCATAGAATTTTATATTACATATTCATCTTATCCTAATGTTATGGTTAAGAAGCAGATAGTGATATATTGAAAGCTGACTCACATTTAGATAGAAAAATGTTTTCATAAATATGTTATTATGAAACAAACAACAATGCAGTGATTGTGTTCCCTGTATATACATTAGATCCTGGCTCTGCAATAAAATGATCAGATTTTGAAATACTGAAGATCAAGGTTCAAGCCTCAATAATTAAGGCAGAATTTGGAAAGTGCTGATCTTAATGAACTATAAACTTTATGAGGAGATTGGGTCCACCTTATGTTGTTCATTATTATATCTCCAAAGTTTGGAACAGTTCCTGTACATAGTGGACTCTTAGTGAATATTTGATGAATGAATGAATGATAAACCAGCAGTTATGATTCAAGGAATCATTTTGGTTTTGTACATGATGGCAGAATTCCTCTAGATGGTACAAAACAATCAGTAGTCAAAAGTTATTTTGCAAAATTATTTCCCAAAATAACATATTCCATTGTTTAAAAATATTTTAAAAATGCTATTGTGTTTTATTTACACTACGAGCTTTAGTTCATTGCAAAGGAAAATTTATTATGTTTGTTTTCTTGTTTTTGTAGAACTCATTGGTTTGTGTCTGATACTCTGAGTAACTACTTTGAAAATGATACACAGCATATGCCAACTATTGTTATTCCTTTATTCCATCTTGAAACTTTGATTTTTTTCATGAAATAAAAAGTTAAAAAACTAAAAATAAAATGTATGATTTTCATTCTTCAGCTGAAAATTGCCTACTTGTCAATACCAAGCATTTCCTACTGTACATGTGTTATTCTTACAGGAAGACTTATAAACAGGAAGCAGAGGCATACTCGAAAACTTCTGATCTTTTAGTCCTCAGACCACGACCAAGACATAGGCTCTAACTGGTAAAGAGAAATCTAGCACACAAACATCCACCCATTTATCCATTAATTGAACGCTTACTTATTAAGCATTTACCATATACCCAGAACATGTTGCCACAACAACTGCAGCAAACAAAACAAATATGGTAGCTCTCCTCTGGACTTTACTGTCTGGTGAATGAGGTGAGAATAGACAATGAATCAAAGGTTTACAATTTGCAAAAAATGTGACTGACGGAGTGGCTGTATTGTGATAGAGTTTGGTTAGGCTCATGACACTATTATATATTGTATGATACTATTTATATTTTACATTCCATACTCCTGTAAGAAGGCAACATTGGCACTGGGGCATGAGGACGAAAAGAAGCCAGCCACATAAAGTGCTAAGGTCAGGAGAGAAAATGACATGCTCAAAATGTCTGAGGTGGAAAAGGGTTTTGTATGTTCAAGGGCCTCAGAGACTCTCAAGGCTGGAATCTACATGAAAAGTGGAAAGCAGAATAATAAGTAGGATTATAAAATTTAAATTCTGGTAAGAACAGATGGAGAGTCTCAAATTTACTCCAATGCAGTATGAATGTATTTAATGGTTTTAGGCAAGACATGGCATGATACAACTTGAGTATTTAAAAGATTAATAGTCTCTCAAGTGTAGGATGGAAGTACACAGAAGAGGAGGCTGAAGGTTAGTGAGAAAGTCTTTGCAGAAATGCAGGTGAGAGACCATAGGAGTAGTGCATTGGGACAGTGAACAGCACTGATGGAGAAAGGCAGATGTATCTGGAGATGTGCTCGCTTTGGGTACACATATGCAGATACATTTGGAGAGAATAAATAAGATTGATGAGTGATTGAAGGTAGATAAGGAAATATAGGAATAATTAATGACTTGTTGATTTTTGGCTTTCAAGAACAGGAGGAGTGAGGAAACAGCTACATAGATTGAGAAAAGTAAATAAACTCCAACATTTAAAATTTGGACAGTATGGTGAGCTCAATCCCTGGTACCACAAAATGAATAAATAAATAAATAAATAAATAAAATTTGGACAGTAAAGAAATCATGGAAACTGAAACTCTACTGCATGATGAATCTCAGAAGTTATGAATCCTCTCTAGAAAGGAAAGTTCTAGGAAGAAGTGAACAAATATGTTGAAGGGTGCTTAGTGGCTCCCAATGGTCAAAAGTGCATCCATTGGTATGTCAAAATAAAGGTTGTTGGTGACTCTGACTGATACTCTGAGTAACTACTATTGTTATTCCTTTATTCCATCTTGAAACTGCGCCCGCTCCTCGCTCCCCCGCCCATCGTGTCTGCAAAGATGGCGCCCATATCCGGCTTCCTGGTTCTTGTTGCTGTACCAACCTCTCCCTTATTTAGAATAAGCCCGCCATTGCTGTAAGATCTACCAATAGTAATCGGCCACGTGTATAATTATGATTGGTTTGTGAAATCTATATAGCTTGCTGTATCACGAGAT
>PVKA01038203.1:0-20419 GCA_004027165.1 Ctenomys sociabilis | reverse complement strand
AGTGAAATTAAACCCTAAACTAAAGGTGTGTGTGTGTGTGTGTGTGTGTGTGTGTGTGTGTGTGTGTGTTCGTGTGTGTTGTAGATGTACTCAGTGTGGTTAAATTCCCAGTACCAGCAACAAAACAAAACAGAAAATTCTCTGAGGAAATAAAATGATGAGAATAATTTTATTAAAGGTAATAAAATAGCACATAGCATCTATTGACTTGAGTGCATTCTTAGAAAAGTGAATGTAATAAAAACCCAAGACCGTTTGAGAAATTATATGCTTTCTAGCAAATACATGTGATTTTATTTTTAAATTTTTCTTTCTTCCTCCCTTCTATCTTTCCTTTCTTTTTCTTATTTTGGGGGTGTTGGTGGTACAGGGGACCAAATTTAGGGTCTTACATAGGCTAAGAAGTGCTCTATCACTAAGCTACAACCTTAGCCCCTTTGTGAATTTTTAAAAAGCACTGGATGTTATGGCGTGTGTCTAGATGTGTCAGGAATGGGGCTTTCACAGATGGCTGGATCTAGAGCGTGTGATGCTGGGATCAGGAATGTGTATAAGTAAATTGCTTACTGGCTTGGCACATTTCTGTAAGGCCTATGCTATGTAAGATGCTAGGTAAAACAGAAAGAGGCTGCTGTTGGCACTTGCTGCTTTTACTGCCTTTTGCTTGGTATGGACTGTTTCTCCTCTGTGCTGCCCCTCTACCAAGCTACCCTGCCTTGGATCCACCTGATTATGGCCTGAAACCTGTACAAACTATGAGCCAAAATAATCACCTTTCTTCATTGGTGTGAGGCACTTTGTCTCAGCAGTGAGAGAAATAACTAAGGCTCTTTTGTAAAGTATATTAAATCTAATAAAAAGCTAGGCAAAGCCAGGTGTGGTAATGCAGGACTGGAATCCTAGCACGTGGGAGGCCAAAGCAGGAGGATTATTGCAAGTTCAAGGGCACTGTCTCACAAAAACAAAACTAAATAAAAAGCTACTCATGGCGATACACTTCTGTAACCTGAGCACTCTTAGAGGGTGAGACAAGAGGATTGGAAGTTGGAGTCCAGGCTGAGCTACTTAGTAAATTCACTGAGGCTATGTCTCAAAACATAAAATGAGACAGGGAATGTAGCTTATTGTGAAGATACTGGGTTCAATTGCTCATCCCAAGAAGAAAAAAATCCAAACAATTAAGTTCAACTAGAATAAGGAAAGGCCCACTGAATTAGTCATTACTTAATTACTATATATTGATTAATAATTACTAGGAAGCATCATGCTTATAGCCACTGTCAATATTTAGTATCCTCATTCAACTGCATTCATTGAGTACTGACTCTCCATCCAGCTGTTAAATTTATGAGTTGTATTCATCTCCACAAGAAACCATCAGACCCCACATTATCATAACTAAGGAAGCAGAGCCTCACAGTGTTGAAGGAAAGCTGCACACCACATGGTCCAGTGAGAACATGTACCTCACACTGTGCTTCACACTGTACTGGACAATGACCCTTGGCCCATTCACAGGAAAAACTTAGTGTGCCACTGTACAGTTTTCTTACAGACTTTGATGTAGGTTGTTTCATCTTCACTGACTAGTTCTACCAGATACCAAAGCAAATCAGGAAGTAGCTGGGCGTGGTGGAGCATGCCTATAATCCCAGCACTTGGGAGGCTGAGGCAGGATGATCGTGAGTTCAAGACCAGCCTGAGCTACAAAGTGAACTTAAGGCCAGCCTGAACTGCATAGTGAGACACTGTCTCAAAAAGACAAAAAAAACCCAAAACATTAATGAAAGATATAAGTTTTTTGACCTATGGATAAACTTAAATATTTGACTTATAACAGTTCAACACTTGAGGGCACAAATCTTGGACATTTTAATGTCACACATCTTATTACTGAATTGCTCCTGGTTTGCATGACACAGCAAAAAAGTAAATGCCATTTCCTTGAATGACATTTTAGTGTTCTGTTTAGTAAGTAACTCAGCAATTTTAAAGTTGCTAGTACAATAGAAGGAGAGAGAGACAGATGCTTCACTTGTAAAACAGTATTTCAAATTCGTTGGTATCCAAAAAATGGATACCAACAGTGAAAAGCCTGACAAATTCACTATTGAATTTTATAAGAAATTTATTTACTTATTTATTTTGCAATTTTTTTTTTTTTTTGTGGAACCAGGGATTGAACTCAGGCCCTTATGCTTGCCAGACAAGTGCTTATTCTACTGCGCCATCTCTCTGGCCCCTGGCAATTATATTTTCTTTCTTTTTAAATAATTTTACTGAGAAACAAATATCAATGAGGTAGTTTCACAACTGATTACTGGCACATTTGCAAGAAGCAATACATTGCATATTGTTGTCATAGTGGTTATTCACTGTACAAGATGCAGACATGATACCCTGTCTCAAACACTATTATAAGAAACCTCTCTTCATTGAATTAAGATAATGGAGCTGGATACGTATCCTAACTATTTTGAGTATACAGACACAAAAGGGTCATTCATTTCTATCCCACTATTTGGTTAGTTTTGTCAGAGATGGGCATTCCATTGTCATTTAATATTGTACGTGCTTGAATTCAGCAGAATCTCCGACTGTAGTCCAGTAGTCCATAACAGTAATGGCTTTTCTGTAACACTGGCAGTGTCCAAAGTTGTTGACTTGAGCTTTTTACAGCTCAGCATATTAATGTGGCTTTACTTTTTATACTTTGTTTTCATACCTTTCTGCTGGATGGTTAAGACTAAGATAAATCAAGACCTATACAACAAGAAATGTAACTTTTGTATCTGATAATGTCAGTCAAATCCCCTCAGGATTTAACCTGAAACCCTGTACCACAGTTTGTAGATCCTTTGTGAGTATCAGCCATGTGGATGAGTCATGGCCATTGCTTGACCAATTTGCTGTCTGTGAAATCCTGAGAGAATGTTTCTCTCCATGTAACTCTCCTTAGGCACACTCTACATCATCAGTCACATTCCTCTATAGCTCTATAATCTCCTTGATCAGAAAACTTGGGGCACAACTGAGTTCCATGATGATACAGTACAGATTCTCCCATGTCCTGAGTCCTCATTGACCTGGAAAGCTAAGGCCAAAATATTAGCTGTCCTTGCAGCCATTCTTTTCCCCTGATTTTTAGTCTGCAAACTTAGGTTGTTAACCCTCCAGAAGAGAAGCTTACTATTACCCTACAACATATGCAGTTGGGCTTAAAGTAACTGTCTGAATATCAAACATCCTGGGCATAACATGGAAGAGGTATTTTTATCAAATATTCTACAAAAAATTTAGAGAAGAACTAATGCCACTAATGTTGAAACTTTATTTTTTTAATGGTGAAGCTCTTCAATGAAATTGAAAGGGAGGCAGTACTTCCAAAGTCATTCCTAGAAGCAGGTATTACCCTGCTACCAAAACCAGTGAAGGAACCAACCCCCCCCCCCCAAAAAAAATAAATAAATAAGTGCAATAAAACCCTGGCAAACAAAATGTAACAAATCATCAAGATGATTATGCACCATGACCATGTAGGATTCATCCCAGGAATGCAGGGATGATTCAATATATGCAAATAAATATATGTAATATACTATATTAACAGAACTAAAGACCAAAATAACATAATTATGTCAGTAGAGGGAGAGAAAGCATTTGACAAAGTCCAAAACTAGTTCATGATGAGAAAAAAAAAAAAACCCGTGGAAAACAGGAATAGGTGGTCTGTAACTCAGATAAAAACCATATGACAGCCCAACAACTAATATTACACTAAATGGTCAAAGACTGAAAGTTCTCACTCTAATATTAGGACCAAGACAGAGATGTCTTCTGTCATTCCTATTTAAGATAGTTTTGGAAACATAAACCAGAGCACTTAGATAAGAGAAAAAAATAAGAGAAATAAGGATAAGAAATTAGGAGGTTAAATTTTCATTATTTGTGATTGACATGATAGTCTACATAGAAGACCTACCCTAAATACTTACCAAAAGACTTGTAGATTTATAACCCAAATTCAGTGATGTAGCTAGATACAAAGTCAATACTCAATCAGTAGCCTTACTGTGCACTGAATAGAAATTAGGGAAACAATGTACCTTTTATGGTCAAATGATCTACCACTGAGCTATACCCCCTCTTGTACCTTTTACAATAACATGAAAAGAAAGAAATGCCAGAAATCAATCTAATAGGAATTAAAAGACCTTTACAGTGAAAACTACACTATTATAAAAAAGGAGATCAAAGAGGCTATCAGAAAATGGAATGATATGTCGTCTTCTTAGATAGAAAAATAATATGGTGAAAATGGCCATGCTAGTCAGGGACATAGTTCAGTGGCAAAGCACCTGCCTGGCAAGCACAAGGTCATGTGTTCAATTCCTGGTACCAAAAAAAGAAATTAAGACATATTATGTGCATACCAACTTCTCATGATGAATATAATCATTATGTACTACAAATTGTTTGGGCCGGGGAGATGGCTCAGTGGAGTAAGCGCTTTCCTGGCAAGCGCAAGGACCTAAGTTCAATCCCCGGTTCTGCAAAAAAAAAAAAAAAATCTCAAAATGGCCATGCTTCCAGAATTGTTACACAGATTTAATGCAGCCCAGATGAAAATACCAATATCATATCACACAGAATTAGAGAAAACTACGCTAAAATTCATTTGGACCCAGAAAAGAAGCCATCTAGACAAAAAAAGGCAGGTCAAGAAGGATCACAATCCTTGACTTGAAATTATATTATAAAGATACTGTGATAAACACAGCATAGTACTGAAAAATTAAAAGACTGTAGACTCTAGGAAACAGATCAGAAGGTGCAGAAATAATTCCAAACACAGCCATCTTATCTTTGACAGAGAAGCCAAACATTGTCACTGGAAATACATTGCCTCTTTAATAAATGGTGCTGGCAGTACTGGCTTTCCACATGCCTGTAGTTTAATGTAGATTAAAACTACATTCTTGTCTTTCACTAGGCAGTGAATTAAAATAAAAATGGATCAAAGATCTAAATATTGAAAACAGGAACACTAAGTATGTGGGAAGATACAATACGTAGAACTCTTGAAGACATTGGTGTAGACAAATTCTTTATAAACAAAACCCTGCTCATACAGGAACTATCAAAAAGATTCAGCAACTGGGGTTTCATCGTGTTAAAAAGTTTTACACAGCAAGAGAAACCACCAACAGAGTGAAAAGACAGCCCACAAAATGGGAAAATATTTTGGCACAGACAAAGAACTAATGCTTAATGTCTAGAATATATAGAGAATTCAAAGATACTGAGCCTCTCATCTAAAATGGATAAATGCTCCTCAGACAAGTAGAAATGGCAAGTAAATATATAATAAAATGATCAGCATTACTGGTCAGTCGAGAGATGCAAATTAAAACAACTCTGAGATTCCTTCTCCAGAAACAATGCCTGTTATCAGTAAATCAACCAGTAGCTTGACATGAATGCTATAAACCTGTAATCACCATACTTGGGAGGCTGAAGCAGGAGGATCACCATGAGTTCAAGGCAATCTTGGATTCCATAGTGGCTGAAGGCTAATCTGAACTGCATAGCAAGATCCTGTGAAAATAGTAAAAAAAAAAAAAGTCAAAGTAAATCAGTAATAAAGAATAAAAAGGACAGAAATTAAGACAGACAAATGGTGGCAGACCTTTGTCTCAATTGAGCATTTATTAAAGGGGCTTTCTTTGTCAAACACCTTCACTGAAAGAAAGCCTCTTTAATAAATGCTCAATCGAGAAATGTAAATTAAAGTAGTGATGAGATTCCATCTTACTCCACAAGGAATGCCTGTTATCAAGAAATCAGTAGGGGGCTGGGGAGATGGCTCAGTGGAATAAGTGTTTCCCTGGCAAGCACAAGGGCCTAAGTTCAGTTCCCGGTTCCGTCAAAAAAAAAAAAAAAAAAAAGAAAAAAAAAAAAAAAGAAATCAATAACCAGTGCTGGCAGGGCTATGAAGAAAAAGAAACTCTTCTCCACTGTTGATTGGAGTATAAATTGGTACAAGCACTGTGAAAATCACTGTGGGGACTCTTCTAAAAACTAAAATTAGAAGTTCTTTTGAATTCTATTTTACTTCTTGGTATCTTCCCAAAGAAGTAAAAGCATCATACCACACTCATGTTCAGAGTGACACAGTGTATTATCTAAATCTTGTAAATAGTCCTTAGACTCATTAACTATTGAATTGTTAAGTTGTGGTTTTTCTTTTTCTTTCTGAAGATTTAAAAAAAAATTTTATTCCTTTTGATGAGAAAGATAAAATAGCAATGAAACAGTTTCTAAACAGGTTAGTAGAACAGTTACAATAATTAATACATTGCATATTGTTGTCTTCATAGTAGTTATTCACAGGACAAGATGTAGGCATGATATAATATTAGTACAAATCTTTTTCTCATTGAACTAAGAGAAAATAGCTGTATGTACCTTTTTCATTCAATGGAGTACATAAAGAAGCATAAGCTGGAGACATTTCTAGCTATATGCATGCACTTGAGACCACACTCTCAAGTGAAACAAATCAGACATCCATCCATATTTAAGCACCTCATTGTTTCTCTGGTGTGAGAAATCAAAAGTGTAAATAAATGCCAAAGTATATGTAGATCTTGGGAAATGGAAAGTAAATTTTCCAATGGAGAGAGGTAAATCAGGAAAAGAAAGGAAGAGGGGGAAAAATGGAAACAAAGCTTTTGTAATTAAGAAGTGGAAGAGGTTTAAGGGGGAGGGGAGGAAAAAGAACTAAGGTATATCACATACAGGCACAGATTCCTTTTTTTTGTATTTTTTTAGGGAAGGGTCTATAGGGTGTTTAGGGTCTCCACTAGATCAGACTCATAGTGATCCACCTGATTGTAGCCTCCCAAGGTCTGGGATTACAGGTGCATGCCACCATGCCCAGTCTGAATTGCCATGTCAGTGCTCCCCAGGGTTGGAGCTGGCATGCAGGCCCAGGGATTGAACCCCGGGCCCCTACTCCTGCTTGAGTCACTTTAATCCACTGATTTGGCCAGCCCTACATGCACAGATTCCTTATGATGAATGTTATCATTATATATGTCTAAAATGTGCCAATAAAATAAAAACTAGATAAATTAAAAAAAAAATAACCAGGAGAAGCTTGAGCCCTACATGCAGCAAGGGCAGCAAGGGATACTGGGGGGGGGGGGTGTTGTGTTTCACACATGCTCTTGTTTCATTTGGAAGAACTTTATCAATGTCAGGTAAATTGCTTGTATTAAATATCTTTGTCTCTGACTGTTATTTTGTTTGACATAATGTAATGAACCTAATGACACATTATAGTTCACGTGTGCCTATATTCTGAAATGAGTGGAAACATTTAATTTTTCTCCATCTAGGGATATCCCATGGGACTTTGAGGCAATAAAGAAAGCAAGTGAATGGGTCAGAAGAATGGAGGGACAATATCCATCCATCTGTAAACGGCTTGAGCTGGGTGAAAATTGGGACTTGGCCACTAAGCATCTCCTGGGAGTTCAGTCCCCAGCCTGCCGTTCTCTGCACAGAGTTCTGTGTTCCGGTCAAGCCTGAATTGAGTGAAGTTACGTTTTAAATTTTTCTCATGCTTCTGTGTCAAAACATAATCAAATGTTACTAGGCACCTATAATGGCATTTAGTTAATGATTTTATTTAGTGCAGTAATCAATACCTTTACTGTAAAGTAAATGGAAGCAGGATGGACTATTTTAATCAACTAACAAAATAAAATGAAGTTTACAATATTGGATATTTTGTGCTTTGATGTTGTAAGGTGTTGAGAGATGTCTGATGGTCTTGGGCCCCTAATTACGTCTCTTTCCAGGTGTTTGGTGATGAACTTGTGGGCTGTGAAGAAGCTGGGTCCCTCACTGGGCCTTGGACACCAAGTCTGTGGGCCTCCATGGACCTCCTCCTGATTGTTCCTTCTCCCTCTGAAAATCCTCTGATATGTGGCTTACAATTTAAGAGAAATGTGTCCAAAGCAGGTCTTGAATAGTTTTTCCTTTACTGTCCACGTGTAAAAACTCATTGCCAAATTCAAAGCCATCTAGAGTTTTGCTATTTTCTTGTTTTGCATTTTATGTTTAGGTGTATGGTTTTTGGAGAATGAGTGGGATGGAGTTTCCTTGTATTTTCTTGGTTTTTTTCAAGTGAGGAGGAGCCCTTCTGATTCATTTTGAGCTACAATTTATAAAAGGAAGATCACTTACAAACTTCTTCCAATGCAGACCGTAAATTCAGGGAGAGGCCTTCTATTCTAATTTTCTGTAGGACTTTGAACGTGAATGAGTGTTGGACTTTGTCAAAAGCTTTCTCTGCATCAATTGAGATGATCATGTGGTTTTTAGATTTGGCTCTGTTGGTACAGTGTATTACATTTATAGATTTTTGAATATTGAACCATCCTTGCATTGCTGGGGTGAATCCTATCTGCTCATGGTGTCTGATCTTCTTGATGATTTGCTGTATTCTGTTTGGTAGGATTTTATTGAGGATTTTTGCATCGATGTTCATGAGGGAGATTGGCCTGTAGTTCTCCTTTTTGTGTATCTTTCTCTGGTTTTGGAATCAGTATAATACTTGCCTCCAGAAATGATTTTGGGAGGACTGCTTCCTTTTCAGTTTCATTGAAGAGTTTGGGGAGTGTAGGGATTATATCTTTCATAAATTTCTTGTAAAATTCAGCTGTGAATCCATCAGGAACTAGACTTGTCTTTGTCGGCAGGGTTTTCATTACATTTCGTATTTCATTGGCTATTATTGGGTTATTGAGAGTTGTTACATCTTTTTGATTCAATTCTGGTAATTTGTACCCTTTGAGGAATCTGTCCCATTTCTTCTGTGTCTTCTATTATGTGAGTGTAAAAATTCTCAAAGTAGCTATTAATAATCTTCTGAATTCTCACTGGGTCTGTGGTGGTTACACCCTTTTATTTCTTATTGCTTGTGAATGAAGTACCAGGCACTTGGCTGATGCCAGTGCTGAATTGCAGCATTAGCACACCAAACTTCACAGTATACACTTCAGTAATTCTCACCGGAAATCTCAGGGATTTACAATACCACATAGAAAAGTGCTGCATTTTTGTTTAGTGTTATAATTGGAATTCACGTAGAAGGTGCTGATGCTATTTTAGCTTGCATACACACACTGCACAATTCCTTCACTTACATTGATTCCCATGTTCACTAGGAAGTACTGATTGTTGCAGCTTTGTAAATATAGCAAACCAGTTCTTGAAAATCACTCAAATTTGTTTTCTTCTTAAGCAAACAAGCATGAAGCTCCAATCACTTTGTTCACCAAAGTGCTGCGTTGCCCTAACTCTGCTAACTTCCACACCTAGTATTCATCCCAGAAATGAGCACTCTACCTCTCAGTTATTTACACAGCTACGCACTCCAAAGTTTTGCCTTTTGTTTAGAGTCTTAAAAGAATCTTATCATAAATTTGGTGAAGATCTTGGTACTTGCAAGCAAAAACTTAGCACTATGAACTTCCTTACATATTGTCTCAGTTGTTCTTCTATTGTTGTTGGGGAAAAAATTCCTCTATATCCCAAATTAAGGAAGGAAAGATTTATTTAGCTCACAGTCTATGGAGGTTTCAGTCTATACTCAGCTGGCTCCACGGCAGAGTGGCACATGGCAGAGGGCAGCCATTCATGGTGGCAGAAAACAGCAAAATAAGATGAAAAAGGGATGAGCAGCAGCAGAGACAAGCCTCTCTCCCTTCCTTACATTGCTTTCAGCTGAGGGTCAGCTTAGATCTCACGCCCACAATCCCAACATTAGGTCATGAAACAAAGTCGAGAAGCCTACCCCAAGGACTGCATGAGAATTTATGGGGGCAAGTAGACAAAAACCATAACACAAACTTATGCACATTAGGAAACAAATAATATGCTCTTTGCCACACTTATGTAAGTACAGGAAATCGTTGGGGAATGTATATTTCTATCAATGAGTTCCTAAATGGGAAATATGCCTGATCCTCCAGGCACTTTGGTGAGCTCAGTGCTGACTGGCACTATGTTAGCAAACTGAACTCCTCAGTATACATGCCAGTAATTCACACTGGGTACCTCAGTTATTTACAGTCACACTCTGCAAAGTGCTGGGTTTTGATGAGTGCTACAAATGGAATGCATCCAGAAATTGCTCAAGATCTACCTCTTTTTACATACGAATTACACCACTATATTTCACTTCCATTGATTTTCATGGCCCATACAATGCACCAATATACAAGTTGCCATGCTTCTGTAAATATAGAAGAATCAGGAAAATCACTTACTTTTAGAACAATGTGTTCTTATTAGACAAACAAACATGAAATACTTATCTCTTTATTGGCCACAGCATGGCAGTGCACTCTTGGCAAACTGACATACCCAGTATTCATCCTAGAAACACTCTACCCCTCAGTTATTTACATAGCCACACCCTCCAAAGTGTTGCCTTATGCTTAAAGCCCTAAAAGAATCTCACTCCAGATTTGGTGAAGATTTTGGAGATTACAAACACTATGGATTTTCTTTTATACATGTTTATAGGCACTAGGAAGCAAAGGATATTCTATTTGCCACATTTATGTAAATACAGCAGAACATTGGTGCAGAATGTTGTACATAATGTTTCTAACGAGGACATATGTAAGTACAGAACATTGCATATTTCCAAATGATGCATATTTTAATGAATTTCTAATAAACATGCATGTTGTTAACTCTAGTCCTGAACTGAATAGCACTATCTCAGCAAAATGAACTTCACAGTATATGTACCAAGAATTCATAATGAAAGCACTGTTTTTTACAGAGCCACAGTGTAAAAAGCCCTGCAGTTTTCTGAGTGTTATTAATTCAACTCACCTAGAATGCATCTAGTTATACCAGCTCGCCCACACAAATTGGACCACTACTGCTTCCCTTTCATTGATTCCTATGGTCATTAGGAAGTAATAGGATACTAGTTGCCACTCTTCTGTATATAGAACAAGACCATTAAGAAAAATCAGTTACTTTTAGACAAACAAGCATGAAGCTCCTATCACTTTGTTGGTCACAAAGTGCCATTGCACTGTCTCAGCAAACTGACATACTTAGAAGACATCCAAGAAATTATTAGTCTATTCTTTAGTTATATGCTCATCCATGCACTCCAATGTGTTGCCTGTGTCTTAGGGCCCTAATATAAATTTCTCCAGATTTGGTGAAGATCTATGTATTTGTAAGTAAAGACCACATATCTATGGATTTTCTTTAATACATACTTATGGGCACTAGGAAGCAAAGAATATTCTATTTGCCACATTTATGTAAATACAGCAGAACATTGGTGCAGAATGTTGTACATATGTTTCTAACAAGGAGTTCTTATTAGGGGAAACATTCATGAAGCTCCAAGCACTTTGCTGACTCTATTGCTGAAGCTATCTAAGCAAACTGAACTTCACAGTATACATGTCAATAATTCACACTGGAAACTTAAGGTATTTCTAGAACCACACTCCACAAAGTCCTACATTTTGCTATTATAAATGGAACTCTCCCAATAGATGGTCAAGCTGTACCTGCTTGCACACACAAACTGCACCACCATTCCTTTGCTTACATTGATTCCTATGGTCCTAGGAAGAACAAATATACTACTTCCCATATCTTGGTAAAAATAGCAGAACCGTTCAGGAAATTCACGTACTTTTAGAATAATGTGTTATTATACAAACAAACACGATGCTCCTATTACTTTTTTGGCCATAATGTGACATTGCACTCTTTTGGCAACCTATCATGCCCAGTATACCTCCCTGAATGGAACACTGTACACCTCAATTATTTACAGAACAACACAGTATAAAGCATTGGCTTTCACTTACCATGCTTAAAGTATATCACCCCAGATGTGCTGGAGATCTAGGAGTTTGAAAGCACAAACTGCAGCACCATGGATTTTTTCCATACATACTTATGCATAGAAACTCATTTGTGTCTCAGAGTGCCCTTTGGAGAAATGGCAGCAGGAAAAAGGAAAAGATAGATATGAAGAGCAGATCTGCATCAGGTGGTAGCACATGCCTGACTGACAAAGGAACTCAGAACGCCAGTAGACATATTTCGTCATACTGTTGCAAAGTTATTACAGCATGACAAAAGGTCACTTGGTGATTAATAGCTGTCAAAGACCAGGCAGGATGCTTTTCTTAGGACTGAGGTACCTTGACTATTTTGGCACTGAAGAATAGTACTGCTTTCACACATATGACCAATTTATAGCTCCAGTGGTTCCCAACTTCTGTCCCTTTTCTGTTTCTTTATGTAAATTATGGCTATTCCTTTGCACTTGGAGAAGCTGAATTTGGAGAACTCTGTAGGATACTTTTTTCACCTTGATGCCACTTGAAAGACTTTTGGAACGTGTATTTAGAAGTTTAACATTATATGATCTAATAGTGCCTAACAGCAGTGAGTTATCATTACAGCTGGCATTTTATTATGTCATTTCTTTTCACATATTATGATTGCACTTTTCTACAACGTGAGACATTTTTAAATGAGAATGACCTGTCTACTATCTATCACAGTCAGTTAAAAAACCTCAGGATTTACTTTGTAAAATTCTGTCGCATCAGCCATCCAGATGAGTTGTGCCCATTGCTTGACCAAGTTGCTTTCTGTGAAAGCCTGCAGGAGTTTTTCTCTCCAAGTGACTCTCCTTAGGCACACTATATTCTGTTGGTCACTTTCCTTTGTAATCCCATAGTTTCCTTGAGGAGAAAATTGGGGACTCAAGGATGTTGCAGGAGAGGTTCTCTTATGTCCTAAGTTCTCATTGACCCTGAAGATTTAGGGCCAAAATATTGACTATCCTTTTATCTCACATAACTTTCTAATTTTTGGCCTGAAAAACTTCAGTTGTTAAATATCCAGAAGAAAAGCTTAATGATATTATCTTGTAATGGAAGCGGTAAGCTTATCATTATACCATATCTGAATTTCAGACACTTTAGACATAACATGGAATCATTATTTCTTAAAAACCATGGGTATTATAATATTTAAATCCCTATAGAATACTAACAGACAATAATAATAATATGCTTTTACACAGAAATTTAGAACTAAAAACCATACAAAGCATTGCATGTGACAATCCTGATGACATTTTGTGACATACTTAAATTTTCATTTTAATAAATAAAATTCTTTTAACAAATCTTATCTATGTATTATATAAAAGCTTTTCTCTAACTTGTTACCCTTTTTATTTTTTTCTTTTCTAACTTGTTACCCTTCAATGGGATATATGCCACACAAGTTTTTTGTTAAAGATAGATGTCTGAATCTAAATAAAAAGTCTTATCACAATAAGCAATCTTTGTTTTACATTTTGGAAGACCTGTACATCTAGAATCATGAACACACTTAATACACCATGAAAACAACAATCATGAATTATGATACACATGTGAAAATCTTTGTTTCTCAATTTAATTGTGTACCAAGAGAATCTTTTATGAGAAACACATTGTAATTTATTTAAAAGACTTCATCTTTTCCAATGACCAAATTATTGAGGATGTCTTCTAAGAGACTATGGAAACTATTGGGGGTTTCTTATTAGTGAACAAAGGTTGTCCACTCCTCTATTCATCCACTGGAGTCCTGTTGGCTCCTTAGGTGGCCACACTAAAGTTAGCTAATTTTAACTAAGTTAAAGTTAATTCACTTAAATTTTTTTCATGACCTGTGAGTAAACCAATTTTGATATCAGACCACCTGGTAACTAAGGAGAAAATGTGCTTTTAAGTCTATATGCCAAATTGTGTTATGAACAAATGATCAAAAAAAGAGAAAAACTTTTGAGCTCCAATAAAAGGAATAGCTGTTTATATAATGACATAAAAACACAAATTACACAGAACACACAAAAATTATTTATAAAATTAGAGTGTGACTAAATATATTCTTAATCAAAGTGAATTATGGTAACTGTTACAGTTTTTAGACATTTATAATTATAGACTAATCAGGTTTCATTTTTTTAAATTTATTTTTTATTTGATTGAAGTACAAATATCAATGAGATAGTTTTAAGACACCTTAACAGGACAGATTCAATAAATTAATACACTGAAAACTGTTTTCATAATGTTTTGGTATCGTACAAAGTGCATACATGATATTATACTTACAGACATTATTATAGCAGATGTCTCTTATCAGTAAATTAAGAGTGTAGCTGTTTACATATTTTTTATACCTGAATTATATCAAAGATTCAATAATTAATACTTTCTACCTTGTTATTTTCCTAGTGGTTGTCCATAATACTAGAAGCCGACATAATGTCCTGTCCAACCACCATTAGTGAAAATCTTGCCTCTCATAGAATTATGTAGAAGCACTGCATATCTATCCCAACTATATTGTCCATACACACACATCATGATTCTTCCTTTCTATACACCTTCCTTTGTCTACACCTGACAAAAATGGGCACTCCATTGTCATTCAACCAATTTAGGTGACTGAATCCAACGACACAATCCAACACATCCAGCATTCCACAGCAATAGTGAGTTATCTGAAGAAGTTGTCGACCATAGCCATTTACAGTTCAACTTCTTATTATGGCCCCGTGGTGTATACCTCATTTTTATACTTTCCTGCTGGATGGTTAAGACCTAGATAGAGCAAGACCTATATACCAAAACGTAGTTTTTGTTTCTGATGAGGTCAGTGAAGTCCACTCAGGGTTTATCTTGCAATCCTGTGCCTTATTCTGTAGATCCTTTGTGTCATCCATATGGATGAGTCATGGCCAATGCTTGCAGAGATCTATCTAGAATATCTGTCAGTACTCTTGTAGGTTTGGTTTGGTGGTCATGAATTTATTTAGTATTTTTTGTCATAGATGTATCTTATCTTGCCCTTAAACTTCATAGATAGTTTTCCAGCATACCTCAGTTTGGATTGGAAGTTTTTTCTTTAAGGACCTGAAATACTTCACTCCAAGATCTTTGTGGTTTGATGGTTTGTGATGAGAAATCTGCCATGATTCTGTTGTGCTTTCCATTATACTTGATCTGTTTCTTTTGTCTAACAGCTTTTAATATTCTGTTCTTTGCTGTATCTCTGGGATATTGATTATTATGTGTCTAGGTGAATATTTATTTTGATTATGGGTACTTAGGATTCTATATGTATCACTTAACTGTATGACAAATTCTTTCCCCGTGCTTGGGAAATTTTCTCCTACTACTTCTGCAAATAGCCTTTTTAGGTCATTTGTGCTGACTCCTGCTATTTTGTTGACATCAATTAGTCTTATATTGTTTTTCTACATCATCTTGTAGCTGCTGAATTATTTCCTGCTTCCTTGTTGTTTCTAAGAGATCATTCCTTTTGTGTTCACTAGCTATACTGCTGTCTTTTATGTCTGAAAGTCTATCTTCAGTTTCATTCAAGTGGTTTTTCCAGCTTTCAATGCAATTATTAATTTCCTGGATATGTTTGAATCTGTTTCATGCATTCGAATTCTTTCATATATTGTTCATTCAGTGTTTCCATAGTTTTTATACTCTCCTGTATTTATTGTATCTATATCTTCTTTAGATGTGCTGAGTAATTCTTTCATGATTGCTGTCATTTTTTGTTTGATCTGAAAGATTATTTCTGATCTGATTTCTTCTATAACCTGATAGAATTGTTTCTTTACTTCAGGTGCTATCATTTCAGAAATTTCAGGTGTGTGACTTCCAAGTTCTTGTATGTCCTTGTCTTGTGGACTTGTTTTGGGTGGGCTGGACATCTGAGATTGCCTTTGGTCCTTCCTTTTGACATTTCTGAAGCTCTAAATGGTAACCTTGACTGAGCAGTGGTTTGAGAGGGTTAGGGCATGTGTCAGCAAGGTTCCCTTGACAGCGGTGTGGAGAGGGGTAGCCTCATCAGTGCCAGTGGGTGGGGCCAGCTGAAGGTCAATGATTCTTCTGTATTCACGAGGCTCATGTAACTGTAGTCACCAGGCCCCTGTAACTGTCTGGTGTCTGACTTCATTTTGTGATAGTGGAATGCCTAGCTAGCAGGTCTCCCATGCTTCTTTACCTGTATTTTGCATGAAAAAGACTCACCAGGTCCCTGTATCTGCCTGGTGTCCACATGCATTCTGTGATGGTGAAATACGCCACTGCAGCTTTAGGGCTGGCTTTATTTAAGGGAAACACATAAATTTCCTCCATTGAACATTGGAAAGCTGACTCCACAGAGGTCTTGTTTTTTTAAAAACTGGGTGTTAAGTATTTCTTACATCTTTTCTTATCACAGTACTACTTCAATCTTTATCTTGAGGATGTACAGAAACTGTTTTATAATGAAAGTTCTTCATTTAGGGAGTGAAAAGCATTTAATTAAGTCATTGTTTCTAATGTGCCTTTACAAAAAACAAAGAAAGAGATCGTATCAGGTTACTTTGAGACAGAGGATACTTGATGGTTACTAAGAGTTCTTTCAGCTTCCTTTGGGACTGCAGGTGGAAATAATAGCTAAGTGGAGATTGTCTGCTGATTACCTTTTCACAGTATCAAGAACTACCTTCCACTGAAGGAATGTTGGGTATCCACTTGAGAGCTGCTCCATCCATGACCCCTCAGTTGTCCTTTCAGTTACTAGTTCTGTGCAATCAGAAATCTGTCTAATCTAGTGTTTTAAAGAGAAATATGTCAGAGAGGCATCCATTTGCCTGTTTGGTCAACATTCCGTTGGCCACTTGTGTCAATAGAAATTCACTAGGGGTTACTGGTGATATCTGTCTTCTGCTTTGAGAGCAGCAGCTGCCCTAAAGGCAATTACTAGCTGGTAGAATTACCACCAGTTTAGTTTTAGCATTTTATAAAGGAAAGATACAAGCCTCAGATGAATGTAGATGAGATTTTATTAAAGATCCATTTTCCACAACTTTAACAAAGATGGCACTAGATGGCACTTTAACATTATTTTTTCTTAGTGTGAATATAAGATTAAAAAACACGCCAGTCAAAAGTCAAACGATTCAAGTATGTCTAAATTTAACACATATAAAATAGCAACGTAAGATCTTTTCCACAAAAGTAAAACATTCTTTTAAAGAAACATTATAAAGTGATATACAAAAGGCACAAACAGTAGCAAATAAGAATAACAATTTTGATTATGTAGTGTCATTCAGCAATCAAGAAATAAAAGCAAACTCATATCTTCTGTTAATCACTTGTTATTTTGCAAGATGGAAAAATCAAAAGTCACTGAGCGCCATTTTCTAGAAACTTGGCTATGCCATATTACAGGAAAATAGCAATATTTTAGCTTCAGACTGGGTGAGGGGAGAAGAGGTTTGAAGTCGAGAATGGAAGAACACTTTTCCATTGGAGTACAGAGAGGTATGGGAGAGCATCTGGATCCCTGGTAGATATCTCCAGGACCCAAAGCGCTAAATGTGAGCAATTGAGCAAGGCAAACATCTTTGTGGTTGGTCAGACACAAAAGGGAATCGGCCTCCCTGGGAGTGCTTTGTGAGACCAGTGCCATGGTTTAAAAAGCATGAAAATCAGAGCAGAGCAAGCCTCTCTCTGACTTAATGAAGGAGAGTAGAAAGTAAGAAGGGAGGAAGAAAGAGAAAGATTTTAGTGTTTTATCTTATCTGAAATGCCCATCAAGATTTGGCACAGTAGAAGCAGCAAGAGTTGTAGGATCCAAGTCTGAGGGTGTTGCCAGGTGGTTTCAACTGGCGTGGAGGTTGGAAAGAGCTTAAATCTCTCCAGCAAAAGCTGGTCTTCCTCCAAGGTTTCAGCTCCAGATGTAAGGAACAAAGCAAGGCAGAGACCAACCAAGACAACGAGTCTTGTGTAAAGGCAATATGGCATGGAATTCATTGGGCCCTGGATGCAAGCAGACAGAGGGTGAAAAGGCTGTCTGTGGGGAGAAAGGAGAAATAGGCTTTTTAATAGGATTTTAAAGAAGGCAGAATATATATATATATATATATATATATATATATATATATATATATATAATTTTTTATTTTTTTCTTTTTGAGACAGGGTCTCACTATGCAGTTCAGGGTGGCCTTAAGCTCATTTTGTAGCTCAGGCTGGTCTTGAACTCACAACAATCCTCCTGCCTCAGCCTCCCAAGTGTTGGGATTACAGGCATGTGCCACCATGCCCGGCATTAAAACTTTGGCTTTTTTTTTTCTTTTGGCAGCACCAGGGATTGAACTCAGGCCCCTATGCTTGCCAAGGAAGCACTTATTCCACTGAGCCATCTCCCCAGGCCTGAAGGCATGAAATATTAAGTGGGAAGATCTTAGTAAATATTATCGATCAAAGTTCTCTGGATATTTTGTGCCTCAGTGGGCAAAATCCTTGAGACATCTGGTAAGAAGTTTGGATGTTTGGAAGATTTTATGCTCTCTGATCTCTTTTATGACATACTGTTTGTAGAGGAACCTGGTGCTGATATGAGAACAGTGCCGCTGCTGGCAGACAGGCTGGGTGTTGGGAGAGTCATGTTTGAATCAATCCTTATAGGCACCTCTGACATCTGGCAGACTGGGAGTAATGTGTCTCTGATACCTATAGTTTTCATCCTGTGAAGTTGTATGCCAATATTTGTTACAGAGATATTTACAGTTGTTATTGTTTCCTGTTGAATCATTCCTTTTATCAGTTTGTAGTGGCCATCTTTGTCTCTTCTATTCTGTTCTGATTTGAAGTCTGTTGAGTTGAAAATTAGATAGATATTCCTGCTTTCTTTCAGGATCTGGTGGCATGGAGTATCATTTTTCATCTTTTCATATTCAATTTGGAGCTTGTTTTTTGGATGTCTTTGTTCTCTTTCAAGTTATCTAGCTCTGTAACTTTCATGGTTATTTGCTAACATGGATGTTTCATGATAATTGCTTTCTTATAATCATTAGAACATAACTAAACCTAATTGTGCTAAGTTTTGTGGTGATTAATCTAGTCTTGTAAGAGTTGGTCATTAACCTTTAATCAGAGCTTTAATCAATGATCTCACTCTGCTAGTTAATCAGAAGAACTGCCAGGCTGTCCTGTCCCATGCTGGCTCAGCCACTGGCAGCCTGGCTTTTGTTGGATGTTATTCCACCAAAAAATCACTAGTGTAAAGTGGTTGTTCACTGCCTCTCAATTTTCTTCAGTGTTATTTCTTTCCTTTACTGTCTTGCCACAAGATTATAAGAGGTTAGCTGTATCCTGTTACTGCATAATTTTTGCAGTACTGATTGATTTTATCTTTTTACTTTCTTTAACTATTCTCCCAGTTACATGCTTCCTTTCCTTTGAGCTCTTTGGTGCTTGTAACCTTCCTATGATTTTGATTATTTTCTTTAGTTTTGATATAGTAGTTATATTTTTCTTTATGAAATTAAAATGTCTATTTAGCTAAATGGTTTACTTAGATAAATGAATTTATTTAGTTAGCTAATGAGTGAGGCAGCTAGCTAGAGGGACAAGAACCAAGATAGAGCTGTGTAATCAGCCATACTAATGGAAACTTAAATAAAAAATAGAGAACTAGAACTTTTGTCAAAGGAAAAAACATTTCTCAGGAAACACAGAATGTGATCTCTCCATCATTTCTAAATGGACATTAGGGGACAGATACCCCTAATAAGTTCCTGAGTTCTAAGGACACATTTGCATTTTTAATGTAAAATAACCAATTTATTTCTAAAATTCCAATTTACTGTAAACTATGTAAAGGAACTGGGTTAGAGAACCTGTGTTCAAAAATGCTCATTTCCTTTTTCTACTTCACATAGCCACCTGTTATAGCTGAACACCAAATCTTGAAGTAATTCCCATGACCTTCCCTACCTAAACCCTTACCATAACACTAATCCTAGCCATACCCCTAAATCTAAACCTTAAACTATTAACCTTAACTCTAACCCTAACCCTAACCTTAACCTCAAGAGATTGAATGACCATGAAGCAATCTATTCTGAACTCCTTCTGGAAATCCAGTAAACATTTGTATTATTTCCAGTAAAATTTCTCTTAACCTCCTCTCTTAGTTTTCTAATCAATTCTTTGACATTTGCAGAACCATGAGCCCAGTACACATGGTAACATTTTTTTTTTTTCTTGTTAAACTTATTTTTCAGGCTAAAGTTGCAGGTTGTGTAGGATTCTGGCTTGATAATTCTTTGGACTTGAAAATCTTCACCCCATATTCTTCTGGTCTTTAAGATTCGTGCTGAACATCCTTTCTAATAGGATTACCTAATTCAAATAGGTGTGCCTCTATATATAACTTGCTGTTTTTCTCTAATGGTGTAGTATTCTCTCCTTTTTTTTTTTTTTTTTTT
>PVKA01038202.1:0-20434 GCA_004027165.1 Ctenomys sociabilis | reverse complement strand
ATTTTTTATACCTTAATTATATCAAAAATTCAATAATTATTTTCCTAGTGGATGACCATAGTACTAGAAGCCAACATAATATCCTATCCAACCACCATTAGTGCAGATCTTGCCTCTCATAGAATTATGTAGAAGCACAGCGTTATCTATCCCAACTGTACTGTCTATACACACACATCATGATTTTTTCTTTCTACACCTCTTCCTTTGTCTACACCTGTCAAAGGTGGGCACTCCATTGTCATTCAACTAACTTAGGTGCTTGAACTCGACACCACAATCCAACACAGTCCAGTATTCTACAACAATACTGAGTTATTCAAAGAAATTGTCGATCATAGCCATTTACACCTCAGCTTAATATTATGGCCCCACGATGCATACTTCATTTTTATACTTTTCTGCTGGATGGTTAAGACCTAGGTAGATCAAAACTTACATACCAACACATGAACTTTATATTTCCTATGTGGTCAGTGAAGTCCTCTCAGGGTTTATCTTGTAGTCCTGTACATTATTCTGTAGTTCCTTTGTCTGTGTCATCCATGTGGATGAGTCACAGCCAATGCTTGACCAGATTGCTCTCTGTGAGAGCTTCAGAGAAAGTTTTTTCTTCATGTGACTCTCCCCAGGCACACTATAGAACTTCAATCTCTTTCCTCTGTGGCTCCATACTCTTCTTGTTCAGAAAATTTGGAGCTCACCTGAGTTGCATGATGTTGCAGTACAGGTTCTCCTATGTCCTGAGTCTTCGCTGACCTTGAAATGCTAGGGCCAAAATGTTGGCTGGCCTTGTGGCTCTTCTATTTCTCCAACTCTGACTTGTGATCTTAGGTTGTTAACCATCCAGAAGAAAAGCTGATTAGTATCCTGCAGCATATGCCATTCACTTTGCCTTATCCAACTCAATTGATTTTACTGAGATGAATACACACTTTTCAGAGGACAAAATTAAAGAAGCAAATAAATATATGAAAAAATGCTCCACATCGCTAGCCATTCGTGAAATGCAAATAAAAACAACACTGAGATACCATCTCACTCCAGAAAGAATGGCTGTCATAAGGAAATCAACCAACAACAAATGTTGGAGAGGTTGTGGGGAAAAGGGAACACTTCTCCACTGCTGGTGGGAATGTAGACTTGTACAACCATTGTGGAGGTCAGTGTGGAGACTCCTAAAAAGAGTAGGACTAGAAATCCCATTCAAGCTGGCTATCCCCCTACTGGAAATTTTCCCAAAGGATCCGGATACATTGTATCATAGAGATATATGTGTACCTATGTTTATAGCAGCGCAATGTGTGATAGCAAAATCTTGGAAACAACCAAGATGTCCATCACATGAGGAATGGTTGAAAAAGATGTGGTATTTCTATATAATGGAGTATTACTCAGATATTAAGAATGATAAGTTCGAAGCATTTATACTGAAGTGGATGCTCATAAGTGAAATAAACCAGACACACATGTGTAAATATCGTATAGTCTCCCTAGTATAACAAGCGAAAAGCAGAAATACAAAAGGAAACGTACAACAAGTAAATTCATCCTACATTTGAACTTGGTATTGGAAGTTTTTTCATACCAGTACCAGAAGAATCCTCTTTTTAATTTTGTTCTCTGTTTTTATTTGCTGTTTATAGCTGTACATTCTTTAGTGCACTGATGCACCATAATTTATTTAAACATTCCCTATTGATAGGCAACTTAGGTCATGTTATCAAATACTCTGACCTTTGTCTATCTTATAGGTAAAGATGGTAATTCCAAATAATTTTACTTTATATTTTTCTTCTTGAGGGTGACCTTGAGCACCCGTATTTTTACTTCCTTCAAACAATCTGCTTGTGTCCTTTTCCATATCTTTATTTTAGTATTGATGAGAATCCAACATCTGAATTTGGAGGCTAAAAAATGGTGGAATTCAAACTTACAAAACCCAAAATCCACTGGAGTGATTGTGGGTAATGAATAAAAGCATTAACTTTTCTTGATTTCAAGTGACATAGAAAGTTCTGGAATTTGTATTAAAGTACAATATAATTAAGTTTTACAATGATACCCCTAAATTAAATACATTCCATTATAAATTGGCTCCATTGTTCTAACATGTGAGTTTTCTTTTCTACTCCCATAAATTAGTTTAACGAAAGGAAAATACATTGTTAGAGTCACCACACTGCAGTCTTATAATTTTAAAACAGGAAGGACTCTTGCAAGCAGATTAATTCTATTGCTTCATTGTATTTATATAACAGAAAAATCAGGGCAAGAAGCCTTAATTAATAGAGCCTAACTGTCCAGATTACTAGAGCTGCAGTCTTTGTGTTATTTTGTTGCTCTTTTTAACCTGCTACTTAGAGAAAGAAGAGAAAGCAGAATTTTTCTGTCCTTGACTGAGTTTCTTTTTAGGAGATACAGGCACAGGAGACACCAACCCCACCATGACACCCCACGGCCCTCTGAAGGATCTTTCTCCTCACTGGGGCCATTGTTCTCCCAACCTTGACCTTAAGCAACTATAAAGGAAAAGTAATTCAGCAACACTGGGTAGACAAAGAAATATTTTGGATTTCTCCCCACTGATAGACAGGAATGAACAAGACTGCCGGGGTGGGAGTATAGCTAAGGAAACCTTTCAGATTCGGACGCTGTGCTGAACCTCTGCCATCCAAGATAAACATGCAGTGTTAGAGAAATTTCAAGCACCTGGCTCTTGGCCCTTGGGTCTGGTTCTATCTAAAGGAGTGATATTTGATGAGAAATAAAAGATTGAGCAAGCCACGTAAGAAGCACACTCTGAGACCTGATGCAGGAATTTAATTGTTTACATCGTGGATTGATACATGGTATCTGGTGTAAGACTCCAAAGGCTGGGACTGCAGCCGAAGCAGGAGAGGGAAGAGAGTGGCTGCCACGCAGGGCTCGGGCTGAGTCAGGGTGAAGTAGAAGCTGGGGAGCCAGCGGCCAAATGCTCTTTCTTACATAGAGAAAGAGTATTTTTCCAAGTTCACTCATGGAGTCTCAGAAAACACAAAATAGGTGTTCCTTTGCAAGAACGTGGGTCTTGGGAGATAGCTCAATAGAATAAACACTTGCCTCACAAACGCATGAATTCAATACTCATTAAAAAAAAAAAAGAACAAGAGAAAGAGCAGCTTGATGGATTGTGTTGTGAAGAAGAGATGGCAACACAGGGCTGTCTAGGAGGCCACTGCCTGTAGGGTCAGGACTGCCCTGCACAGTTCAGTAGCTTGCACACTGTACAAAGGCACTATCTTAAGGAGTACAAGAGTGAGGATCCTTCCTGCTCATCTCTAGGCCAACTATAGGAAGAGAGGTGCTTTCACAAAGGCCCCTGCAAAGCTGCTGCCCCCTAGGGGGCCGGTACCTATTTCTAAAGGAGGGCTTTTCAGCTTCCATTATTCCATTACTGTTGATATCACCACCCCTTACGTCACTGCCTGGTTTAGTAGTCAATGCTAAGTGATACCCAGCCCACAGAAGAGAGAGTATTGTGGAAACAAAGGTATCAAGTAGAGAATTCCAGGTCCACAAGCCTGGCTAGACATATCCATTTGGAATATCAAGCCCCGCCTCACACTGTAGCTGTGAACTTAACTATTTCCCAGAGATAAACTAAGTTTTCTCCTTAGCATCGCTATCGCTCTCCTCGTTCTGTGCCTCCCACGTGATCTCACCCTTAGCCTGAGTTTCCAGCACCCTGGGATTACATTCCGGCTGGAAGTTGGGACTGCTTAATCTTCAGCTCCATTCCTTTCCCAGTGAGAGGACCATTCTGTTTTCCTTCCAGTGAATTAGAAGTTTCCAGCTCTGCTTCGTGAATCTCAACGGAGAGAGCAGGAAAAGGTGTTTGCGGCCAGCTTCTGCAATCAAGTTTCATCCTTTCTGCCCACAGGGCTGTCCGTCCCCTGCCGTTGCTGGCCTCCTGCACACAGGAGTCTGGAGGCCATGAGCCTCCGGCCCTGTCTTTGTAAGGCAGGAAAGGAAGATGTCAAAGGAGCTTGTGCCAGGTAATTTTGTTTTGCATTGTTTGGGGGAGAAAGGAAAGAGACCTGGTCCAGGAACAGAGCAGGGAGCTTTGTGACTCCTCCCAGCCTGTGGGCTTAATGGGAAAGGTGGACTTCAGGCTTGTGTGCATTTCCCTCTCTTTTCTGGACAATCAGGGCAGTGTTTTGTCTCCCCAGAAGCCCCCTTGGACCATTAATAATTATGTTGTGGGGAATGGGGGAAACAAGACTTTTCCACAAAAGAAGGCTGGAGCTACCCTTGGCGACCTGTGGGCCTCATCATTTTGGCAAATCACTTCACCTCTCCACACTTCCATTCCATTTCCGGTAAAGTGAAGATCGCATCAGTGGCCCGACCTACCATGCAGGGGTACAGGAAGAATCATGCTGGATAATGACATCTGTGGACAAATTGTCCTAAGTGTAAATCGGCTATAGAGCAGAAGTTCCCATTGATTCCAAATTGTTGTTTTAAGTGCTCCATGTTTCAGTAAGAATTCTTTACCTATGAAAGAGTTTGCAATAGAATTTGGAAGCTGGGACATGCAGCATAGATCTGGACATTATGACATCTTAGAGGATGACATATGAGGGTGGTGAAGGCTCCAAAGAGTGAGCAGAGACCCTCAAGCCACACGGATGGAGAGTGATCTGGGATTGGAGAGATGGGGGCAGCTGAGGGTTGGATGGTGCCTCCTGGGAAGACATGCTGAAAACCGAGCTTCCAGTTCTTCACAAGTTGATCTTTTCTGGTAATAGGGGCCTTGCAGTGTCTTTGGTTAAGATGAGGTCATGCTCCAGTGAAGGGGGTTCCTAAGGTAATGTGACCGGTGTCCTTACAAGAAGGGTTCTGATACAGGAAGAGAACATAATGTGGGATGCATAGAGGGAGACCTGCAGAGCACGTGATGACGGAGACCGAGACCCAAGTGTTGTAGCAGTGAGCTGAGGCCAGCCAAGCTCTGTGGCCATGAGAGAAGCTGGGCACAGGTGAGTGAGAAGGAACTTCTCCCCAGTGTTCTGGAGGAGCCTGGTCCTGTTGATGCCTTGATTTGGGACTCTTGGCCTCCAGAACTACGAGAGAATAAATCTCTGTTGCCTCCTGTAAGTCATGCTGTTTGTGATTCTCTGTTTCAGTAGCTACAGGAAACTAGTGCAAGGATTGAATAGGGCTTCGCAATCCCTGCTACCTGACAGCCAAAGTACAGTGAGGAAGAGGCAATTCTGCACAGGACATTCTGTCCCTGACCAAAATAAGCAGGCCCAGGGGAGTTTATCATTTCTCAATATTCTCTGTTCCATCGGAGAACATCTGTGTCCCTGTTGGATCTGATCGGCAATCCCTGCCTGAGCAGATAGTCATCAGTGTTGCCACAGCTCTATCGCCTCCTGTTTGCTCTGGCTGTACCTTCTCTTTTAAACTTTCTTCTCCTCCCCTATTATCTGTTTATGACCCATGAAGAATCATGCTAACCCTGTTCTCAGTTACTAAACCTCCATGTTTGGCTTTCCCATTTATTGATATTTAGGTCTTAGTGGTACTTGGCTTTCTTGGTGATTTTCAGCACAATCCTCTGAAGAGACCATTTGCAATGGGTCCTGCCTGATACTGAGCAGACTCTGCTTCAAGGAAATCCTGTTCTCTGCACAGCAGTTATGGTCTGTTGGACCAGGATCCTGCCCTGAGCAAGCTCTAAGAGCCTTATTTACACATACAGCTGTCATGGATCCAAAGTAGCCATTAGTGATGGTTAGGCAAATAGAACAACTACAAAGGCCCCTGAATACATATTTGCAGAATAACAGGCTATTGGGAGAGGTGCTTCTCTATTCAATAGGCTCAGCTTTTAAAAATGAAAGCTTGATAGGTTCCAGGCCAGCCAGGTAGTCCTGATTAACACGAGCCCTTGTGATCCACGATGTCATATGGTGATGTGAAGTACGTTTTAGCTGGTCCACAGAAGGTGCAGGATGCTAATCAGAGTCACTGTCGATGGCAATTAATTAGCACATAATATCTGGTTAGAATTTCTATAATTAAGTCAGAAACAAAAAGTCACTTATTGAGAATTAACTGTCACTTCCCTAAGACACTACTCTAAGTTCTTTTCCTATGTCCAATCAGGCAGCCATCATACAAGATAAGAAAAACCATCATGTTTATTTTACTAATAAGTCTGACGTTCAGACAGGCTGAACAAACCAGATAAGTTTTCACAGCCAGTGAGTTGTGACACTGAACTGAAATTCAAGCAATTTGGCTCCAGCCTGTAAACCTTCACTTGTCTTGATATATACCGTATGGTAAATCAATTATCCAGGTAAGACTTTCTGAAACCATAAAAGTAAAATCAACTATATGTTACCAACGTTAGGGACACTGAAGTAGGCGGCTTTGCCCTCAGTCTAGGACACCAACTGGCATCCTGCGCCTTCCACAGACCAAATAGAATGTATCTCATATCACCATGACAGAGTCCGAAGAATGGCATCGTTGATCGCAAGTGCAATGTGTTAAGCAGGACTACCTGGCCAGCCTGGAACCTATCAAGCTTTCATTTTTAAAAGCTGAGCCCATTGAATAGAGAAGCACCTCTCCCAATAACCTATCATCCTGTAAATATGTATTCAGGCGCCTTTGTAGTTGCTCTATTTGCCTAACCATCACTAATGGCTAATTTGGATCTATGACATTGGCAATGGGATGTCTAAATTAATTTTTATTAATTATTAAATGTCATTTACTTTAGAAATGCTTTCTCTAGTTCCATGAGGTATGTTAATAGTATTTTGATTGGGACTACATTAAATCTACATAACACTTTCAGAATTCCACAGCCATTTCCACTGTGTTGGCTCTTTCTATCCATGAGCAAGGGATAGCTTTCTGTTTTCTGATATCATCTTTGATCTCCTTTTTCAGTGTACTATGATTTTCAATGTATAGACCTTTTACTTCCTTTATTAGATTGATCCCTAAGTCTTTCTTCGTTTCTTTTTTTCTTTTCGATGCTGTTGTGAAGGGTGTTCTAATTTCTCTCAGTGAGTATGCTTTTTGTGTATAGGAAAGCTACTAATTTTCAAGTGTTGACTTTGTATCCAGCTATAATACTGAATTTCTTTATTAAATCTACACATATTTTGGCGGAAATCTTGGTTACTTTTCTCTCCATGCTGAGACAAAATAATTGATGCCCAGAATTAAGGAAGGAAAGATTTATTTCACTCACCGTCTGTGGAGGTTTCAGTCCATACTTAGCTAGCTCCAAGGCAAGTTGGCCTGGCAATAGATCAAGTCAGTAAGAAGACAGCAAAACAACAAGAGCAATAGGTGGCAGGTGAACAAGCCTCCACTGTATTGTATGCAGGCTTTCTGCCTTCAGATGGGCACTTTATACTCATACCATCTTTTTTAGAAGTGCCTTCTTCTTGCATAGGCTCAGGATGTTTACAAGTGTCTCTGCCCCCTGCTGAGATACTTAAACATCTAGACTTCTCAAGTTGACACAGTGTATCAACCATTACAGTGGTGATTTGGAGTCTTCTATACAGAGTATTATGTCATCCATAAATAACTGTATATATAACCTCTAATATATATATGGTTGTGGTACCAAGGATTGAACTCAGGAAACTACCCTTGCCAGGCAAGTGTTTATTCTACTGAGCTATTTCCCCAGCTCCAATAACAATAATTTTATTTCTTCCTTTCCTAGCCCTATTCTTTTCCTTTCTCTTATCTAATGGCTCTGACTAATGTTTCCAGTGCTATATTAAACAGCAGTAGTGATCTGTGCATCTTCGTTTTATTCCTGACTTTAGAGTGAAAACTTCCAATTTTCACCATTTGTATACTATGATGTTGGCTGTTAGTTTGTTACAGATGGCTTTTATCAATTGAGATAAAGACTATTCTAATTTTCTCTGTGTTTTTTTTTTATAATGAATGAATGATGGACTGTGTCATATGCTTTTTATGCATCTTTTGAGATGATCATGAGATTTTTGTCCTTGGTTCTGTTAATATTATTTATTACATTTATTGGTGCATGTTGAACCATCCTTGCATTCCTGGGATCAATCCTACTTGGTCATGGTGTGTGATCTTCTTTATGATTTTCTGAATTGTTTGCCAGTATCTTATTGAAGATTTCTGTATCTATGCACATTAGGGAGATTGGTCTAGTTTTCTTTTTTGATTGGATCCTCTTCTGGTTGTGGTATCATGGTAATACTTGCTTCCAGGAATAATTTTTGTTCCTCTTATTTTCTTCCTTTTCAATTTCATTAAATGCAGAAAAGATCTAGAATAGCAAAAGTTATTTGGGGCAACAAAGGCAAAGCAGGGAACATCACAGTCCCTGAACTGAAATTATACTACAAACCTACAGTGATAAAATCAGCATAATATTGGGAAAAAAAAGCCTTGAGGATCTCTGGAACAGATTAGAAGATACTGACACAACTCTAAACACAAGGAATCACCTTGTCTTTGAAAAAGAGCCAAACATGTTCACTAGAACAAAGGTAGCCTCTTTAATAAATGGTACTGAAAAAACTAGCTTCCCATATGCTGGAAACTAAAAGTAGACCCATGTCTATCACTGTGCACCAAAGTCAAGATCAAAGGTCTAAATATTAAGACAGAAACACTAAATGTACTGGAAAAAAAAATAGGTAGAAATCTTGAAGGTATAAGTGTAGGCAGAGACTTCATGAACAAAAACCAAACTGCACAGGAAATACTACAAAGAACCAACACTTGGAACTCATCTTATTAAAAAGGTTTTGCACAACAAAAGAAATCACCGATAGAGTAAAAACAGAATCCAGAAAATAGGACAAAAAATTAGCCAGTTGTCTCTCATACAAAGGACTTATATCTAGAGCATATAAATAATTAAAGAAAATAAGAGCTCCTAAATTCAAAGACCTAATTCAAAAATGGGCATCCGAAGTAAATACATACTTCTCAGAGGAAGAAATACAAATGGTAAATAAATATATGGAAAAAGTTCAACATCATTTGTCTTTCAAGTGGTTCACATTAAAATAACACTGAGATTCCATCTTACCCCAGAAAGAATGGCTATCACCAAGAAATCAACCAATAACAAATGCTAGCAGCATTGTGAGGAAAAAGGAACCCTTCTTCACTGTTGGTTGGAGTGCAGATGGTGCAACCACTGTGGAAATCAGTGTGAAGATTCCTCAGAAAACTAGTAGGACAGGGCCCATTCTACCCAGCTATTCCCCTTCTGAATGTTTTTCCAGAGGAAGTGAAAACATCTTATCACAGTGATATATGTGAATCCATGTTTATAGTAGCACAATTTGTAATAGCTAAATCTTGGAAACAACCAAGTGCCCATCAACTGAGGAATAAATTAAAAAAAAAAAAAACGATGTGGCCTTTTAATATAATGAGGAGATGTCTACTTGGGCCTTTGGCTGCCTTCTTAGCTTCATAGATGTGAGATGAAGCTGTAGAAAGAACCACCAAAAAAACAACAGATGAAACAATTTCCATAGTTTATGAAAATCCAGGAACAGATCATGCTTAAACCAGCTATGGTGGGAGACCATGTGGAGTGCTGACCATGGACTCCAGGCTTGTTGAAGCCTGAGAGGGCCAATTTAAGTTTTCAGAATTTTTTTTCAAGTTTTCAGAAATTTTGAGAGCTCTTCGATCATGGTAGACTGAGACTGTCCATTACAGAAAGTCTGCAAATGCTACAAAAATGTTTTTCTTTTTTCTTAGAGAACCAGTTACTAAACATTTACTAGCCCTAAGTCAGGCACTGGATAGTCTTTAGCAGAATCATGTTCTGGCTACAAGAATTAATTAATCCCAGAACAAAGTATGCTCTGGACCATCCTTAGCAAAGCCAATAAGCAACCTTCAAAAGGATCAAATTAATCTATAAGTAACTTAACTTGCTAAACTTCAACAGCTTTGCATGTGTGGAAGTGGAGACTGAGGCTCAGGCCTTTGCCTTTGCTGTGAGCTAGATCCCCAGCCATGTTTAATTTTTTTTTTTATTTTGACACAGGCTCTCCCTGAATCACTAAATTGCCTAGGCTGGGCTCAAACTTGTGACCATCCCGCCTACATAATTTCTGGGGTTATAGGCATGCATTGTGCCCACCTACATAATTTGTAAAGTAACACAATACAATAGCAGTTAACACTAGCATTCGTAATAATAAGAATAGTTTTATACAAATTTAATTAATGTTTAGAAATCTGTCAAGCCCCTAATAAAACAGACACCCTTCTGAACAAAAACCAAATCAGATGATTTCACTGAATTCCACAAAACATTTGAAGCCAAAACATAGTAAATCCGAGTCTATACAAACTCTTTCACTAAAAAGATGAGAAAATATTTGTTAATTCAAAATGCTATGAGGACATTATTACCCTGCTATCAAAACAAGGACATTACAAGAAAAGGAAACTGCAGAGCAATACCCCTCCTTAACATAGATACAAAATCCTCAGTGAAATATCAGCAAATGAAATCCACCAATATAAGGATAATCAGACTGGGGATGGTGGCACACATCTATGATCCTAGCACTGGGAAGGAGGAAAACAGGAGGATTACTATGATTCCAAGCTGTGTGAGATCCTATACCAAAATATATATATATATATATATATATATATATATATATATATATATATATATGCCATTATATGTACATATATATATAACATTTTAAAAGTCAAAACCAATTTACATAATTTACCATATTAACTCATTAGTGAAAGAAAACAGATGTAAGAACTTACATAATCAGAGTCTATGTTTTACAAATTTCTGAAAAATGTAAGACCTCAGTGTAAGAGACAGGTCACCAATCATGTGGCCTTGGGGCAGAGGAAGAGGATTGGTGCTTCAGGGCCACTCTTTGGGGTTAACGGAATTGTGACATCTCTTGAGAGTGGAGGTAGTTAAGTGCCATGTCAAAACTTATCAAGTTGTACTCATAAAATGGGTCATGTTTGTGGAATCTAAAATAGACCTCAGTAAAGCCAATTGAAAAGGTTTTTTTTGACCCAAGTCAGCAAATGCTTTTATGACAGAAGTGGCTTGCTTAACCCTCACAGTCCTGTATGTCCTCTTGTTTCCTCCCTTTGTTGCCCAGGAATTCCACTGGTATAGTGTGACTGCTGCAGTGAGTCACATGCCTTTCCTGCCACAACCAGAGGGGGCATGGGTGAGAGGTTCCCAGTGGGCATTTTACGGGAGGTCAGCGTGGTCTCTTCACTGCAGAAGAGGCGCCTTTGGTGTGGTGATGCGGGTCTCTCCCTCCTTCCCTTACTTTGTCCTATGAATGTGAATGTAAGGCCGGGCCTCCAGCCATGCTTCCTTTGGTTCACTCAAAACATACATATCACCAGAATTTCAAGCCCTGGACAGAGGAGTCAAAAGACCTATTTTTAAAGACTGATTCTGATGAGATTGAAGAACTAAGTCAATTCCTTCACCTCTTTTGGCTTCCGAATCACCCTTCTTAAAATGAGGATCTAGAGGACTTCCACAGTTTCCAGAAGAGGGGCCGGGGAGATGGCTCAGTGGAATAAGTGCTTCCTTGGCAAGCACAAGGGCCTGAGTTCAATCCCTGGTTCTGCAAATAAATAAATAAATAAATAAATAAATAAATAAATAAATAAATAAATAAATGGTGCACTCAGTTTCCAGAAGAAAGTACTGCACTGCCACCACTCTTCTGTCAGAGACTAAAATTGTTTATCTTCTGTCCGTTCATAACTTCAGAACTCAAATCACTATTACTGTAACTCCTAACAACATTCAATTTAGCATAGATTTTGAACACCATAACACTTCTCTATTTAGCACTCAGTTCTCTTGATTGCTTAACTCTCCAAAATAAAGCAAAGATCAGGAAATAAGCTCAAGAAGAAGGAGGGACAGAGGGGTTACCAAAAAGTCTACTCACTATTGTGAGCACTGTCCTACCAAAGAAATCGAGACCAACATAGGGCTAGCCCTTGGGACATTTTACATCCAAACCTAATAAAATGAACTTGTTTGTTCTCAAACCATTTATAGATCATCGGTAAATTAAAAAGTACATTGACAAACCAATTACAAGGGAGGAGATTTAAAAACCATAAAAGGATGGGCACAATAAAATATAAATGATTCCAGTGCAGAAAATAAATCGGGCTACTGTTTAATGAGTCTAACGAGTCCTCGGGGAGCCACGGCGCTGCAGCCAGGTTCAGCGCTCGGCTGCCGTGAGTGCGGTCTTATGTCTTGAGGGGCAGCCTCGCTCTCGGCTAGGAAGCTGTCCAGAGCACCTCAGCCTTGACTCTAGAAAGCTAATGCTTACTGTCGTAATTGATTCCACAGCTATTCCACATGTGTAAATGTTGTACTGCCAGCAATGTTGAAGCTCTTGGAGGACAGGATACTGCTCTTTAAGTCCCATCCAGCCATCTCCATCCAGGCCCTGAGAACAAGACCGTAGCCTCACTCCGGAGTAGTTGAAGCAAAGACCCACAGTGCCGGAACACAAAGTGGGGACTCATGGCATTTGACGACTGTCAGCTAATGTCGTCAAATGAATGGTTGTGGTGCGCTATGCAATTCAAGACCAGACCAATTGCTATGCATGGAGGGATCTCTATGTCTTTTTCATAACTGTGTTAGATGGCTGGGTGCAATCCTCTTACTCTCAACAATCTACTTATCTTTCTGCCTACATAATTAACCTCATCACAAATTCCCAGTAAGTTTTCTGATTGTCCTTATCTGGCCTGATAGACGTGCCTCAGGCCCATGAAGAGTGGACCGCACACTCCTATAGTCTCTCTCTCTCTCTCTCTCTCTCTCTCTCTCTCTTTCTCTCTCCCCTCTCTTCCTCCCTCTCCTGTCTTCAGAGTAATCTCTGAAATCAGAGATCGCTGATCTCTCCAAAACTTTCTCTGATCTCTGACTCTTGCTTGACATGAATCACGTATATATTGGGTTTAATATTTGCATTTTATTGTCTCTTTACACCTGTACTTGCAATCACATAGTTGTTTTAGATTAGATATTTTATTTATTTTTCCTTGAATATACTTTTTATTAGAAAGAGGAAAAAAAAAAACAAGAATAAAGACAAAAACCAAGCAATATAAAACAATAAAAATAGTACAGAATTTCAAATCAAGAATAGAAAATTCAGGCGAGGGAGAAAGCTCAGTGGTCTAAGTGCCTGTCCGGCAAGCACAAGCACCTGGGTTCAATCCCTGGTACTACATGCCATGTCAGCCACTGAAACCAGGAATGGTGACACAGACCTATAATCCCAGCTGGGAAGGCTGAGATAGGAGAATCACTGCATCTGAGTTGCATAGAGAGACACTGTACCAAGTAAATAATAAATAAATAAAATTTTAAAAAAATAGAAAAATAAGCAAGGCCAGCGAGATAGCTCAGCAGACTAAAGCCCCTGCATAGGCAGGCTCAGCGATATGGAGTCGATCCCCTGTGTGCTGTGCCAGCCCCGCCCCCAGGGTGCGCTGAATCTGCCCCTGGAACTGGGTGTGGTGGCGCACACCTGTAATCCCAGTGCTTGAGAGGGATTGGTGGTGGTGGTGGACCACTACAAGTCCAATCTGTGTAGTAAGATCCTGTAGACCCTGTACTAAATACATAATAAAAGAGAATTGAAAATTAACAACAGTTGTTATATTACATATTGTTATCATCTAATTTGTTGTTCAGATTACCAGATATCGACATGCAAAATTGATCAAACAATTAAACATTAACTCTTTCTATCAATAAACCTTAATATTTTTCCTTGTCCTCTTTATATTTTTTATTTTAAAGATACTATAAAAATAATAGATAAGATATTAGAGATGATGCATATTTGAAAAAACAAGTATAGAAAGTATTCAACCATAACTGTTATATTGCACATTGCCATTTTCAATGTAGTTGCTCAGATTACAGATACTAGCATATAAAATTGGTGAAAGTAAAAACTTTAAACTAATAGAAATTAGCAGAATCATCTTAGCTATCCTGTGTATATTCATACATGATTTCCCCCCCTCCTTTTTCCCCCTGTTATCTTTCTTCCTTTCTCTCATCTCAGTTATTTGGTGTTGTTAGAACACATCTTTGTAATTTTTAGGGTCTCCAGTGAACAGTTAGGTACTTCAAAGTACCTTAAGAAATGTGAATTAGGGACTGAAGGATTCACACACTTTCAGCAGAATGTTTTCATTGGATGCTTTCCAATAACAAAAGATTTTAAAGTAGAAAAAGAGTGTATGAATTACGATCGACCCTTCCGTAGAATGCCGGGAAGAGCCAGCGTGTCTGTTGTGCTCCTGCTACACAAGGGGTTCAGGGCTGGACCCAGGCATGCCAAGCCCACGGCATTCACAGGAACACACAGGCGTCCATCTACCTAGGGTCACACAAATTGATATCACAACTGAACACATTTTGAACCCTAGGAAAAAACTAGTGGTTGTTCAACCACTAGGTTTTTTTTTCTAGAGTTCAAAAAATAACAAGGTAGAAAGTATTAATTATTGGATCTTTGATGTAATTCAGGTATAAAAAATAAGATATACAAACAGCTACACTCTCTTAATTTACTGATAAGAGACATATGCTATAATAATGTCTGTAAGTACAATATCATGTATGCACCTTCTGTGATACCAAAACATTATGAAAACAGTTTGCAATGTATTAATTTATCAAATCCATCTTGTCAAGGTATCTTAAGACTGTCTCATTGATATTTGTACTTCAATAAAATAAAAATAAAAAAAGACTAAAGTATGAAAAGAATTACTCACATGCCCTTTACCCTGGCAAGACCATCCATAAATACCTCTGTTCACAAATGCTTCTGTTGCAAGCTCCACGTCAGGTGACAAACGCAACCACAGCCATCTTCCCCACACAAGCATGAGTGCATTCCTCTTTTCCAGAATCATAAAGCTAATTAAGTTCATAAACTGATGAACCACTGTACCTTAGAAAAGTCCATTTGGTAGCTGGGTAGAAAACGCAGTTCCTACCCTGGAGTACTAAAATTGTGGTGGGAAAGGTAAGAGCTATGTACTTGAAACAGCTAGAAAATAAATGGAGGCCGTGTATAAGCAAGTGCAGGATGGATCATTTACAAAGAAGAAAATATAGGCTACAGGGTGTTTGCCTCCAGGAGTGCTCTTGACACTATGTCCACAGTATTAGAAAATGTCTAACAAAATTCCTGGTGCCTGCATGTGAGAACAGGTTAGAAGCAGCCTTCCCTTTCCACCTCCTGCCTTCTGGCCACTCTGCGATCTCCTTCGCACTTAGCAGCTTCTCTTCCTGCCTCTTTGCCACCTTACGCTGCGGCCACCATGCACTCACTGAAGGCCAAGCTTCTGCTTGGGATGCCAAGTAGACTTTCACCCTCCGAACTCTGAGCTCAATAAAGCTTTTCTTTCCATAAAGTACACAGCCTCTGGCATCTTGTCATAGCAATAGAACATGGGCTGATACACCACACCACCCTCACTTTATCTTAATTCTTTCAGATCAAGGAGTATGGCTGCAAATGTGCTCTAGAGCATAAGACCTGGAGTGGACAACATGGAAAGCACTGCAGGCATTATTCAGCATGTCCACCAATGCCACATTATCCAACTGATCAAGCTATGAGGCTGTGTAAGGAAAACGAAATGTTTTTAATAGGAAGACATCCACTAATGCTTAACAACTAGCCTCGTTCAGCATGGATGTTTAGCTTTTCCCTTTGTGTCAACATCTTTGTTGGTCAGGCCTTCCCTGATTGTTATAAACATTAACACCATGCCAGTTGGCTTCAAAAGAAAACTAAAACTCTTATTAAAAGAATCCATAAAGTCAACCACATCAGCATCAAAGAACTGTTTGGTCACATGCAGAATTGTTAATAAATGAGGAACACATATAAATAAAACAGTTGATTTAATAAGAGAAAATAAAAAGGGTAGTGCCATCAATTCCTTCAGAAAAGAATGACCTGAGTACCCATAAATTAGGAGAGGCTCTTGGGAAACTCTAGGAAATGACTGAATATTACTCCAAAATCATCTTTGTAATATGAAACTCAAAATTCAAACATGAAACAGAAAACATCATGTACTTGTGCTAGGAAAAGAATTACACAATCCAACTGAATGTGAATCTGTATACTATTTTTGTTCATTCTAAGAATAAAAGCGTTTTGATTTAAATACATGTATTATCTCCAAAAATAAGAAAATCTTATTTAAGATCAAGTCTTCATCACTTTTTAACCGGGATCTAAGTTCTGGATGTAAAGTCAAATTATGTTCCAAATAATGAAGGCCACCTGTAACTGTAGAGTTGCATGAAAAGGACGAGCAGCCTTCCAAAGGTCACACCCTTTGTAGTGGCAGAGCTAAGCCACTTAGCATTTGTATCACCCAGAGATTGATAATCCCTGTGCAAAGAGGTGTAAAGAATTTGCCTTGCACTTAACATAGATTTTCAGTCAAGGTAAGAATCTTACGGCAGAAGTAAAAGATGCTGAGGGAAGATCTTACAGAAGATCAAATAAATTTGTTTCCCCTTCACTTTAGCTAGAGAAATGACACATCTAAAATGGATCATAATCCCAAACGTACATTCCAGGGGTAAGACTTGCCCATTTTAAAGTGTGTTCTGCTGCAATTAAGAGATACTCTTAAGATAGGGATTAATTTAATTATTCTGTGTGGGGCTGTTTCTAACAAAGAGTACATGGAAGAAACCACCATGCCTGCTGCCTGATTCCAGCAAGTGATGACAAGGAGTTTCAAGGTGCCGCAAACTGAACCTTTGTGCCCTTTAAACTATGCACATTGAAACCCTCACCCTTCATCATTATGCTGCTTGAAGGTGGGGCCTTTGAAAGGTCATTAGACTTCGAGGAGGTCAAGAGGGTAAGTCTGTCTTTGTCAAACTGCTCTAACAAAATACCTGCAGCTGGGTAATTTATTGAGAACAAATTTATTCTTATAGTGCTAGGGGCCAGAAGTCTAAAATCTAAATGCCTGTAGGTTTGTGGTCTGGTAGGGGTGCAGTATCTACTTCCAAAATAGTGCTGGGGTAGTGAGATGCTGTGTCCATTCAAGACAAAAAGCAAAAACGAAAAGCAGCAAACGTCCTCCATCAAGACCTTTTATAAAGCCAGCTAATTGCATGTACAAAGAAGGGGTGCTGCTCACCTAATCACCTCTTTGAAGCTCCACTTGTTAACAGCATCCTATGGGGGACACCTGATTTTAGAGGGACACAGTCACACCACACAAGCCCCATGGTGGGATTAGTGTCCTTAGAAGGAGAGGAAGGGAGACCAGGGTGCTTATTCTCTCTTCTCTCTCCCCTCATTCTCCCTGATGCGTGAGGATACAGGAGCAGCTGTACACAAGCCAGACAGTGAGATCCCTCACTGGACGCCAACCTGCCAGCTGCTCGATCTCGGACTTCCCAATCTCTAGAACTGCCAGCAATGTATGTCTGTTGCATAGGTTACCTCCTTTGTGGCATGCACTAGGACACCCTAAGCTGGCAAAGACAAAATTATCGCCCAGTGTTCTCCAGAGAAACAAAACTAATAGGATGTATGTAAATATATAGAAAGATTTATTATGAGGCATAGAAGAAGCTGAGAAATCCCATGGTCAACTTTCTGCAACCTGGAGAAGGCCAGGCAAGTAGGGGTATCGTTCCAATTGAAGCCAGAAGCCTGAGAACCAGGGAACAGACTGTGCAAGACCCAGTCCAAACCTGAAGACCCAGGAACTGGAAGTTGAAGTAGAGCAAAGTCCAAAGATCTGAAAATTAGAAGTAATTCTACCCCCAAATAGACAATGGATGTCTTAGCTTAAGACCATAAATTCAGTCTTCCCCACTTCTTCTTCTATTCAGGGCCTCTGTGGGTGGAAAGAGACCCACCTGTACTGCAGCATATGGTCTGCTGTGCTCATCACTAGATTCCAAATGTTAATCTCTCCCAGAAACTCCCTCATAGACACACCCGGAAACATGCATTACCAGCTATCTGGATATCCCCATAATCCAAGTCTCCAAAACGTAATTTATTCTTCATTTTCTAATAGACCATAATCCTTTACATGGACATCAGCATCTGGAGCAAAGCAGCGAGGGCTGTCCTGCCTAACCCAGGGGACATCCTGCCCCTGTGTCTCTGCGGGAAACGCATGTACCACCTCCAGGCTGTGCCCTTGGCTCCAGCGAGTGCTAGTTCTGAGGCTTTGGTCTGGCCATAAATAGCTCTTGGACTTAACTCTGTGACAGTCTACACAACATACACTGAGGCCCCTGGTCTGCCATAAGGAACACAGAGAAAACAGCCATGACCTCATCCTTGATTACTCTAGAAACTAGGAAGGAGGAAGAAAGGTAACCTGAGCCTATCGGGTCTGACTCAAGCCTCCCCATTGCCTGGACCTTGAATCCATCAGATTTACTTGCTGCTCAACATGGGGCAAAAGGCAAATCCAACTGTTTTACCCTTGGTGAGGACATCCTTGGCAAATTTTCTGTGGCAACAGAAGGAGCCCAGATTGGGGTGCTAGAGGCTGAGTTTCCTTGGTAGTCAATAGGGCCCAACCAAGAGTGAGCAACCAAGAGTGAGCAGCACCTTCAGGCAACTGGCCTGTTCTCCTGATGGGACCATTTTATACTTCATGTTTCTGACCTGCCTGGACCACTTGTGACCCCTTGGAATGGACCACACTGTTCTTCTCTAGAATGGCACTAAAAGGTGGCTCCCAGCACAGTTCGGTTTCGCCATCATGGTGGTGGCTGATGTGGTAAATCACCTGCAGACAATCTAGCAGCACAAGTTTGGTGCATCTAGCAAACTTCACTGCCTCATCCCTCTCTTACCCTTGATCACTCAGCTTCCTCTCCCACATGCTCTGCTTCCTGGCCTCAGGAACTGAGCAGTTTTGCTCCACCAAGCCCTTCCACCATGAAGCTTCTGCTTTAAAGTTAGCACACTGCACTGTGCACCCTGAAACTATGAGCTGAACTGAACCTGCCCTCCTGTAAGCACGGATGTTGTGTGCTGTGTCTCACTGACCAGGAAGCTGACTGACACAAGGCCTAGGGCTGCAGCTGCTCGCCAGGATTTCATCAGGCCTGGGTGGAAGACTGAGCGAGATGCACACAGATTCAGCAGAAGGTGCTTCTGTTGAGGCTGAATGGGCTTGAGGGTTATGAAGGAGCTTTTTCAGATTACATTATTTCATTTTTTATATTTTGAAAATATTTTATATTACTTCAAATGAGATTATTTCAGGAAGTATCACTGTGCCAGATACCCACCCCGGGTCAATGTTTGCAGTTACGTGTAAAGTACCCCCAAATCACTCTTCCCCACCATCAGATTGCCCTCGCTGTGCCTCCCCAGCCCGACACTCTATCGTTGCTGTGTCTGTGTCCATCCCATGTCTAGAGCCCAACTTGAATCACAGACCAAAGGTATAAAAGGCACGATCCGTGATTTGACAACTCAAGTTAGCCAGAAAGGCCCAGTGCACAAACAGAGATAAATAGCAGTAGCAAAGGAGACTCCAGATTACAGACCTACGGAAGGTTGGCACATTATTTATTTGAATACTTTCAAAGCCCCACTACAAACCTGGTTCTCATGATTGTGGATTAGGTAGGAGCCTTCCAAAGACCTGGGTGTTGAGAGCTTGATAAAAAAAAAAAAAAGTATAGCAATATTCAGAGATGGAACTTAGAGAGGTGACTGAATCCAAAGGTACTGACCTCACCAACTGCCCATTCATGAGTTCATAGCTGAATGAGCCATTATGACATGGGGTCTGGGGGAGGAAGCAGGTCACAGGTGGGTGGGGCATGACTTCAAAGGGCTCTGTTGAGGCCCCTTTCCTAAGACATTTCTGTGTTCCATGAGGTGAACAACTTCTCCCTCTGCACCTTCCTTCTGCCAAGATATTCTGCTTTCTCTCATCCCAGAAGTAGGAACCAGCATACTTGGCCTGAAACCTCTAAAACAGTGAACCAGGAGAAACCTTCTTCCCTATAAGCTTCTCTTCTATGGTATTTTGTCATAGTGACTAAAAGTTAACACAATGGCAGATGAATGGCATATTTATCATACATGAGAAGGACTATCACAGTTCAAGGGAACACAAGTACACAGCAGTAGAGTTTTGTAGTGATAGAAGAAAGGAAAGAGAGGGAGAGAGAGAGCATGGGGCATGGGAGGGGAGGAAAGGAGGGAGGAGGGGAGGAGGAGGGGAAGAGGAGAGAGGAGAGAAGGGAGAGGATAGAAGGAGAAAAGAAGAAAAGTGGAAGGGAGAGGAGGAAATGGGG